>JAOXJP010084088.1:0-14893 GCA_025762735.1 Platanus orientalis | reverse complement strand
GGATTGGGTAAGACAACTTGGAGAGTGGCTAAAGTTGGAATGACATCAAGGCCAACACATCAGTGCCAAAAGTGAAAAACACCCCCCAAAAAGTGTATTTCACTTTTTCTGTGCTGATGTGTTAGCCCTGATGTCATTTCAACTTTAGCCACTCTCTAAGTTGTCTAATAGCTTGCATTTCTGCTTCCATGACGGAGAAACTTCCAAGCTTCAAGATGCAAGCCTCTAAAAAATTGCCATTACTATTAGATAGAATGGCTCTAATTCCCTTTACAGTTGAATATGATTATTTGTTCGGTCTACCATATAGCCAGGCTAGGCTTTAGATTAGTTTTTTATGACCTAGACCGGGCTTGGTATTGGTTACATCAGCGTGATGAATGAGCTATAAACCCATCCAATTCTATATAACGAGTTAAAAACATTTCATTACTAGTCAACTTTAAAATTTTAAATCTAAACTTTAGTTTTAAGAAATTAATTAAAATCACCTCATTTTTTAGTTGGTTGACCTTGAAATGTGGTAAGGCTATTACTCCCATTATAATAGCCATTATATTTACACTGGTTATGTTGGTTATTTAATCATTTTTTATTAAATCAGTTACAACCAGTGTTTCAAAAATCGCTGGTTACCCGGAAAACTAGGCCGAGTTACTCGACTTGGCAGAGTTTTTGATTAACCAGGTACAAAAACTCGAATGACGTCAATAACCTGGTTACCAGAAAACTCGACCAATTTTTCTGAGTAACTTGGACGAGTTTTCAAAGAACTCAGCCGAATAACTCGGTATTACCATCACTGCACCCTTTCAAAGCAAAAAACCAAAGGATGAACAGAGGAAAACATTAATGAAGGCATGTGCGGTATATAGATGATTTCGTGACTTGCACAGTGGCTGTTGGCAACTTATTCCGGCACCATAAGACAGATATGACACACTAAGCAACGCTGCTTGTGTTGGCCAGAGAAGATAATACAACGTGAACAATTGATAACCATGTATCCCTTTTGGCGATTCTTCTATGCGATTCTTAAATCGGAACGTGTTTCGTCGCTGAGAGAGGGAGATGGAGGAGAGAAGACGGTTCAAATCCTGCTCTTTTTCCCCTTTCTTTAGTTTAATACATAGGAGAAGAAGAAGCTTTGGAAAGTGGAGTGAAGAGACAAAAAAAATTTTTGATAAGAAATGATATGACAAGATACAAATAGAAAAAATAAAAAAAGTATAAAACGGAAGTATGTTTAGAAAATTTGGAGGTAAAAGAGGTGTTTTAGGGTTTAGATATTATACTTGGTTATATATACACTTATACAGTTGTACTTATTTTTTAAAAATATTAATATAACTGACCAACTGGTAACCAGGGCGAGTTACCTAGATAACTCGGGTCGGCAGACTTCCGAGTCATTGGTCCTATCCGAGTTTTTAAACTCTGGTTACAACTCTTCTTAATATTTTAGGATAAAATGAGGTTAAAATGTGGTAACGGCTATTACTAATACTAGTGTATGTTGCTGTGAAGGTTTCAAGGAAGGGAAAACTACATGCTGTGGTACAGGACCATTCAAGGCAATGAATAGTTGCGGAGGGAGAAGAACAGTAAAAGAATACCAGTTGTGTGACTATGCCCAAGAATAAGTTCTTTGGGATACAGCTCATCCCTCAGAAAGGACCCACCAACAATTGGCAAAACAAACACGGAGTGGAACCCCTAACGTCATGGGTGGTTACAGTCTCAAGGATCTATTTGAATCGGTTTAGGGTTTAGGTTTGTATAAGTCCTAAACCTCATCATAGATGCAACAATCTTTGCTTTCTTTGCCAAATGAATTGATGAATTATTGATGTACGCCCATCAACTTTGGATAGTTGTCGTACATAGTTATTGTATTGGATTCCAAGTCACAAAAGTTTATTATTATTATTATTTGGTGAGAAATCATGACCAAGTAGTTAGGACAAGGTAAGTTGGGTTGAGTTGTGAGAAACCCAAGGGGCTTTGAGATCGCTCAAACTAAGCCTTCATCTTTGTGTCAGATACTAACTTATACCTAATGTATACATTGTTTCCTTGTAATGAGAAATCTAAGGATTTTTTGTATTGCCAATTATAAAAATGCTTCAATTTCTAAGATCCTCTCTTCCTCTTCCCTCAGTCCTTTCCTCTTCCCTCAGTCCTCCTTGAAACTTTTCTTTCTCTAGGGATCTTTGTTCTTATGAGATGAACTTTATATCCTCTCTTGTCGATTTCCTAGTCCATTTTAGGCTTTCGCCTTCTTCTCCATATAGATATTCTTGGACTCTTGATTCCTCTGACCTCTTCACTCTCCAATCTTTCTTCCATTCCCTTATGAGTTTGTCCTCCCTTTCTCCTTCTCCTTCCTTTTTTCCTTTCAAACCGGTTTGGCATTGCATCTCTCCCCCTTGGGTTTGTGCTTTTATTCGAATTACTTCTCTTACCAAGATGAATACTATGGATCCCCTTCAAAAGAGGTGTCCATATATAACTCTTTCTCCGCATACTTGTGTTCACTGGAGGTCTAAAGGTGAATTTGGGGCTCATTTTTTTATTCATTGTCACCTATCTAGACAAATCTAAGACCATTATATCTCTTCTTTTCATTTGTCGTGGGTTATGCCTTGTAATCTTCTTGACCTTCTAAGGCAATGATACGTCCCCTACTCTCATCCAAGAGGCAAATCTTTCTAGCTAGCTATTCTTCATGGTATCTATTGGGGTATTTGGAAAGAGCATAATAGAAGAATTTTGAGGGTTCAATTAAGTCCCTTCCTAAGATCATTGAAACCATCACATTTTAAGGTCGCTTCATGGGCTATGGCTTACCCGGGTTTCAAGGGACTCTCCATTAATGATATTACTAGAGATTGCTTCTCTAGCATTTTCTATGAGGCCTAGGCTTTTGGCCTCTCTTTTTAGCTTGTATCTAATGTATGCGTTTGTATATGTTCCTTTTCCCTTTTCGTTTTTAAATAAAGACATTATTCATAAAAAATGAACAAATAAAAAAGAGAAGAACTCCATTTCTAGACATAATTAGCAGAAAAAATTAAGGCCAGAGTTATTAGTTGTATGAAAAACCATTAAAAATAGAATATACAAAGAATATTCCCGCATCAATAGATGGCACATCACACTGGCCTCGCGAACTATGTGATATATCCATCCTAAGTGTGATGGTAGGATTCTTAGAAACCAAAGGAGTAACATGAGACTTTTCAGTGGTTAATTAATAGAGAATTCATACTTTCAATTGGAAAAAAAGAGCAATGAAAAGAAGGGTCCAGATGATCCACCATAATTGCCTAAGAAACTTAAGGTGCCAATGTGGTATCTCTATTACTTTAATAGAATACGATACAATAGAATAGATATACATTAAGAACATGCTAAATTGACGATCACCATCATGTTGTCAGCATAATTGTCCACTAATAAGGAAACATGTTAGACAAAAGCCCCTTCTTCTTCCTCTTTAAAGCCTTGCTTTTCATTCTCCAAAAACTTTTCAATCTCAACCTTGTTATCATGCCCTCTCAACCTTTAATTTTTCTTTTCATTGGCATAAAGATAAGAGTACTCTAGAGACTCCAATGTCTTTATGGACTTGTGGATCCCACTTCCACATGGAGAGGGATGCCCAATGGATACCACATATTTGACTAGTTCATTTTATTTTATTTTTGTGGCAAATGACCAATCCAATTTATATAAGGTCAAAAGTACAAAATCAATCTTCCTTTTTTTGTGGCAAGGAATCAATCTTCCTAGTTGGGTTGAGTTGTGAGAAACCGAAGGGGCTTTGAAATCACTTAAACTAAGCTTCATAAATGTGTATGATACTCACTTATATAGAAAATCGATCAATTTAACCTTTGGTTGATTAATAGAGAATGAGTAGTAGAACCATTTGATAGATCCATCCCAAGGATGATGGTGGGATTCTTAGAAACCAAAGGAGATGCATGAAACTTTTTAGTGGTTAATTTATAGAGAATTTATACTTTTAGTAGGAAAAGGAGCAATGAGAAGATAAGGGTCCAGATGATCCACCATTGTTTCCTTAGAAGATTAAAAAAATCTCTTTCTAGAGCAAAAGGCATATTTTTTGGGAGAGGAGAGGGAGTGAGAGAGGGGGACGTGAAGAGAGAGGTGAGAGATTTTATGGGAGTGGGAAGGAGTTAATAAGAAAGAGAATGAGAGATTTAGGGAGATGGATGAGAGAGGAGACAAAGTAATTAAAAACTTTTAGGAACAAGAGATTTTAAGAATGAAACATGATTTGCTTGTAAGTTTCATTGCCAATTTAACTGAAGAGGATAAAGATGGAAGAAAACATGGTTGAAGAGAGAAGAGAGGGAGAGGTAAAAGTGATAGAAGTTCATATATTTAAGGGTGTAAGAGAGAGGTGCGCTAGAAAAATTAGGGGAGGAAAAATAGGAGTTTTCATTTGTGTAGAGTGTACTGTTGGGGTATGGAGGACTGATGCAAGGAAGAAGCCCAGACGAAGTGATAGGCCAGATTGATCCAACCAAAATAGGTGGATCGATCTAGAGGTGTTTGGTGATGCAAAGGAAAACGATCAGAAGTAGGCTGGATCAATCTGCCTAAGTGTCGGATCAATCCAGCGACAACAAGTTCTTGCGAACAGATTTAAAAGGTGTGTGGAAGAGTGAGATTTCATTCTACTTTTATGATCTACATAAAGTTGCTATGGTCGTCTAGGGTTAAAGCATGAGGTTTGTGACTGAGTGAGAAAGGTTCATCTAGGGTTTTCTTATTGAAGGGGTTCTTTAATTTGAGAGAATGGTTTCTTTCTTAGGTTGTGAGAGAAGAGGTTAGAGAAAGGGTTTGATATCATGGTTTTAGGTTGGGATAGAGTGTGTGAGAAAGGCTATGAGAGAAAGCTTGTAATCTTCCATTATAGTGAATTTTTTTGTGTGCCTCTGTGGTTTTTCTCCAGTTTTGAGGTTTTCCATGTAAATATTTGTGTTGTGGTTTCTTGAGTATTTGCTTGTGATTCTATGTTTATTATTGCATCCCAATGAACTCACATCAAGGAGGGTTTTGATCCTAACAAATGGAATCAAAGCTAGGTTTCTCATTATGAGTAAAAGTTGTTTTGGGTTAGAGGTTCGACAATTTCAGACTCGTTGTTAGTGGTTTATGAGAAGATTTGCAATTTGGAGGAGTTTTTAATTCAAGTGGGAGCAATGAGAGCAATGGGAGAAGATTCCATAAGGTTCGCTATTGAGAAGTTTAATGGTATGAATTTCACATATTAGAAGATGCAAATAAAGGGCTATCTCTATAAAAAAAAATCTCTACCAGTCGCTTGGAGGAAAAGCAAAAAAGTTAGAGACAATGTCTGATTCGGATTGAAAGGTTCTTGATAGAAAATCCCTATATATGATTCATCTCTCTATCATCATCGATTGCTTTTAATATTTCCAATGATAAAATCATGGAAGATCTCATGGTTGCTTTGTCTCAGATGTATAAGAAACCATTGACGTCTAATAAGGTGTTTCTATTGAAGAGACTGTTTAACATGAAGATGGGTGAAGGTGGGCATGTGGCTGAACATCTAAATGAGTTCAACACTATTACTTGCTAGTTATCTTTGGTAGACATCAACTTTGATGATGAGGTTAGGGCCTTGATGTCGTTATCTTCCTTACTAGGGAGTTGAGATAGTTTGGTCATGGCCTTAATTGAGTAATTCCTTGGGTTCAAATACACACACGTTTGATCATGTGCTAAGTGTCATACTTAGCGAAGAGGTATAGAGGAAATCCTTTAGGGATTCATCGGTGTATGAGAGTGCTTTGAATGTGGAAGGAAGAGGAAAGTCATCGGTGAAGGGATCTGAGAGTGTTAGGTCTAAATCTAGAGAAAAAGGTGGGGTGTAATGTTTTTATTGAAAAGAGTTTGGTCACATAAAGAGGGATAGTCCATAACATATTAACAAGAATAAGGGTGATGGTCCCGGTGGTGGTGTTGCGATAGTAGTGGCACAAAATGAAGAAAAATATGAGGAATATCTTAGAGGTACGCTCACAGTCTCCAAAGATATGTATATTATTTCTCGTGATGAGTGGATGTTATATTTAGGTTATCCTATTTATATATGCTTTATAATAGAATATTTTGGTATGTTCTAGGAAGAGAAGACAGGATTTGTGTTTCTTAGTGATGGGTCCAGATGTGATGTCACGGGTATTGGAATGGTGAAGATTGCGATGTTTGATGAAGTGGTTTGTACTTTGGGTGATGTGATATATGTCTCAAAGATGCAGAGGTTTCTGATATCTCTAAGCCAGTTGGACTTCAAGGAGTGTAGGTATTCAGCTACAGGTGGAACTATGAAAATCACATGAGGTTGTTTGATCCTGATGAAGGGAGAGAGGTGTCTGAATGGATTGCATCGTCTAATTAAGAGTACGATAACAAATAGTATTCCTTTGACCTCGGTGGATAACTGAAAATAGAGTGCATGAAAAAATTAGTGTTGGTGTAGGGTCATTTTCACAGATGTTGCAAAGAGATGTGTTACGGGTTTCTAGGTGGCAGACGATGGTGAGAGAGTTTTTGTGATTAAGGATGATGGATTAAGGTCCCTCTCTAGAATTGACTAGTTGAGTTGACTGGGGGCAACTAAACATATGGTTTGGCCATAATCGTGTTGGATAGTGTCAGGACCGAATTGACTTGATGGCATATGTAGCGATGATTCTTGAAGGCCACATAAAAATTATTTATGGTGTTTGCAAATGGGTTTACTCATGTTTGAGGTGGAAGTGCATTTCAGGTCCATGACACAAGGTTCACTAAGACTGATGAGTACAAATGATTCTCCAAGGTGGGTTCCGGGGTGAGAGCCAAAGTGGAGTGTGGTGTACATGTCACAAGGTTGGTGTCTTGACAAACATGCGGGTAAAACAAGGTTCAAAGGGAAGTCTTCAAGGGCTGAGGTCAAAAACAAGGTGGAGATTGTTGAGAGTGTCTTTATGTCCAATAAAAAAGATTGGAAGAGATCAAGGTTAAGAACATGATTTGAAGACAAGAAGTGTTGCAGAAGGTCACGAAAACCTTATTTAGGCATGAATCCAAGTCACTTCTAACCAAATCTATAATTCAATCACTATACATTTTTCGCATTTTACCTTAACCTTAAAGGCTTAAACATAACATATGCAACGGAATAATAATAATAACATTATGTTATCTATAAACCTCAATGTGCAACAAAAATAAAACATAAATGTATAAAAATTCTAACCTTTCATATCCTCATCTCTCATCATCAACATAAGAGGTACAAGCCTTTAAACTAATATCTAGATTATAAAGCTTACTAACCATAAGAACTAAGTATTAAAGTTAATACATCTCAAATGAACAAGATTCAATACAAAAATAAAGTTTATAGCAATGCTAAAAATAAAACTAAGAATGACATATGCATGCATGCCTTTCTCTGAACCTCAAGTGCTCTAAGAGATACACATGTACTAAATCTTACATGAAAAGGGTATGGAATGATGAGTTCCACGACTCGTAAGTAGGTATACAGAACCTACAATAGAATTGGATGGGTTAAACACAAATCTTTCTTTATAAAATATTTAACATACTTTTATATAGCGTGCATAGCAAGTGTACATTCATTAATTATTATGCATCACAAAATCTATGCAACTTATCATTATAGTTCATCATATGGGTTTATACATGGAAATATGCGTGATTCTACTAATCCAAAGCATTCTTTTAATATATTTGCATGAAAATATGCATAGCAATATGTGCATATAATCGCATGGTAAGTATTTCTTAATCCATCAATAGTAAAAATACCTAGTGTACCTCTAAATAAGCATTTTTATTCAATTCTCATACATAGACTATACTTTTCTAATATGAATATGTATATACAAATCATTTTAAGGTAAACAACAAGCATCATTCTAAAACAATTAGCAATCATAACAAAACATTTGCATAATGAGACATTAAATTCTATTTTTATATTCAATATGTTTATCATTACCATAGTAATTATCATTTACATTCTTACTTTTACGATACTTATAATACTACTCATTCAGCATCGTTCATTTTTCTTTACTTGTAATCATCTTTTTCTTTCCCAATTTACTTGGTGCTACTTGTCATATATCACATATTCTTTACTAAATCCACTAATTACATTAAGTAGGTTACTTATTTTTTTCTCATTTCTTTTTTCTTTTTCAATGAGAGGATCATCATACATCTTCATTCTTATATAGCTTAAGAACTTTAATCTTCCTATGGAGATTATGTGTTTTCATTCTTTTCTCAACATTTTCTTTTCTTATTCGTTGATTAACTCCCAATGATAAGATTAACACATTGTATTGTATCCCCAATGGTAGGATCATGCATCATTGATTAACTCCCAATGATAAGATTGACACATTGTATTGTACCACCAATGGTAAGACCACGTGTCATTTATTAACTCCGAATGATAGGATTGACACATTATATTGTATCATCAATGGCAAGACCACATGTCATTGATTAACTCCCAATGATAGGATTGATACATTATATTATATCCCCAATGGAAAGACCACACGTCATTGATTAATCCCAATGAAAGGATTCATTTGGCACATTGTATTATATCATAATGGTAGGACCACGTGTCATTGATTAATCCCAATGATAGGATCACATGTTTCCACTTTCTTATTCATTTCGATTCTTACTTTCCTTGATCATTATCTAACATACTTTATATTTTCCCAATAGTGGGACCTTTACATCTTAACATTCTTCTTACTTATCGTCTAAAATAGTCAATTGTTATTGTTTAATTCATCTTAACATTATATATTGTGTTCTTTAATCATAATACAAAAAGCTTATATTATCACATGATGTATTCACTAGCATAATTAGATAAAAGTAATTTATCATTAGAAGCATTCATTGACATCATCTAAAAGGCATCCAACTTTATACCAAACACTCGCTAATATTATCAGAGACATATACAATATCAACACATCATTCTCTCGTTCACTTAATAAGAACTCATGGAATTTTGTATATTATTATGTTTTCAAATATTATACAATTAATACATCTAACATGAGTGAGTTTCAAGAATAATTCTATTACACATAATTCTCTCATTTACTTAATAAGAACTCATGGAATTTTGTATATTATTATGTTTTCTAATATTATACAATTAATACATCTAACATGAGTGAGTTTCAAGAATAATTCTATTACATATAATTTCCAATTATCCATAGCTTCAATTTATAACTCAATTGAATCATTCCATAACAATCCTTGAGCAATTTCTATGCTAACATTAGTTATGATCACTTTAATAGGAGTCAACATGCATCATAATCATTTCCTACATATGTACTTAATCAATTTCTTCATTCTTACACTAATATATTAGAAGATATTTAACTATAATTCAAGTATTCATGTTTTTCATGACAAATCAAGATTTTCATGCATTAATAACTATCATGGATGCTATAAATTCATAGAATATTAACTTACAAACTTTTAAAACTCATGAAATCCAATATCTTAAGGAAATACATATACATATTATGTAAAACCACTTTTCTCTGCAAATTAAATTAGAGATTTCTAATATCCTAGCATGGAGTAGCAAGATCTCATCACAAATTACGACAATAGGTAAGGATTTCTATTATCATTGTAAAAGGGCTTTAGAACAAGTAAGTAAACATTCATACAAACAATTTCTACACATACAAGACATCTAAGAACCTAGATGACAAATAAAAATAGTGTAAGCTTTGTATGACTACTTATCAAATATGCTCCTACTTCATTAGCCCAAGAAAATCTTTAAGCAAAATCCCATTTCCTTTGTAGTTTTCTTCTTTTTCTAAGATTAAACTATAAATCTATGGTCAAAATCGATAAATATGTAAGAATCTATTATAAAAAAACTAAAAGTAAAACATAAACTAAGTTAGATATGAGATTTATAGAACCTCACCTTGCTCTTTAAAGAAGAAGAGCTCTTCTCTTTTTCCAAATCTCCCAAATCCTTTTTTCTCTTCTCTTTTCTTCTTTTCATTTGTTTTAGACTCAAATGATGTATATTTTATGTATACATTTAGAAATCTAATCTATTATACGATTCTAGAGTCTTCCACACATGTTTTAGACTCATTGGGAGCAATCATGGGGTTTTCATGATTGGTCTGGTAGAGGAAATTAATGGGGGTGGGTGTCGGGACCAATCTCGCATTCTTCATGACCAGTGATGGACTTGGGACTGGTATGGGAAAGTTTAGTTTTTTTCGGTTCAGATACCCTTTGGTAAATCGATCATAACTTTCTCTAGAAAACTTTAATTTAATCGCTATTTGTTTCGTTAGAAAGTAGACACCTATATATTTTTAATGATGTATGATTTGAAATCTAATTCATAAAGGATTGGTACAAGTTCACCTATGAAGTTAACCTAAATCTGTTGGCCTATCAGTACAGACACCTTGTGAAAAAATGGTCATAAATTTCTCTAGAAAACTTCAATTTATGCATCGTTTGATTCATTGGAAAGTAGAATCATATATATTTCCAATGATATATGGTTTGTACTCTAGTTCTTTCGGGATTGGTACAGATTTGTCTATAAAGTTACTTCAAATATGCTCTTGTGACAACTTTAAAATTTCGTCAAGTTCATGACTTGTCCTTGCTCCCTCCCTTCTAATTCATCTTCTTGGGTTTCAAAAACCACATTGGACTCTCTAAAATATTTAAAAACAATTTTACCCTTATATATGGCTATTTACATTTTTGTCATTCATGAGCATTAGAGAGTGTTACAACTCATCACACAGTTGCAGGAGGAATTCGTCTTAGAAGACCCATCAGTCTCCAAGTGGGAGACTATTGGGGAATGAAGACTAATACAAGGAAGAATCCTAGATGGAGCGACTAGATGAATAGATCCAACCAAAATAAGCAGATCGATCTGTAGGTGTTTACTACTGTAAAGGAAAGAGACCATAAGCAAGCCAGATTGATACAACACTTTTGGGAAGATCAATCCAGGTAGATGGATAGAGCTTACCCTTTTGGGCGGATCGATCTGGTGATGACAAGTTGATGTGAACATATTTAGAAGGTGTGTGGGAGAGTGGGATTTCACTCTAGGTCGACTTCTATGATCTACATAAGGTTGTCATGGTTGTCTAGGGTTAAAGCATGAGGTTTGTGACTGAGTGAAAAGGGTTTCTCTAGGATTTTCTTGTTGAAGGGGTTCCTTAAGGTGAGAGAATGATTTCTTCCTTAAGTTGTGAAAAAAGAGGTTAGAAAAAGAATGTCATCTCAGGGTTTTGGGCTGGGATAAAGTGTGTGAGAGAGGCTGGGCGAGAAAGCTTGTAATCCTCCTTTATAGTGAAATTTGTTTCTGTGTGGCTTCATGGTTTTTCCCCGATTTTAGGGTTTTCCACGTAAATCTTTGTGTTGTGGTTTCTTGTGTGTTTGCTTGTAATTCCATGTTTATTATTGCATCCCAACGAACTCGCATCAAGGAGGGTTTCGATCCTAACATGTACATGTGTAAGAAAGCAAATGAGGCTTCACATAAGATTCATTTGTTTTAATATATGTACTAGAAAAAACACCCGTGAGATGCACAAAATTTGTAGAAGAAATAAACATAACAATGAAGCATTCAAACATTAAAAAATAAAAACCTTTTGATAAAATTACAAAAATCGTAATGGTATAATTTGTTAGAAAATAAAAATCTCAATTAATATAAAAAATTATGATTTTCAGTGACGCCAAATGCTCTATTACAAGTCATTAATATAGGCAACTAGTATTTTGGTCTCCTTTTGATGGCTTTTGGATCTTTCTCATTGGATACCACCGTCACCTATAGATCCACTCATGCTTATGTAATGCAACAACAATAGAAACAAGAAAGACAACAACATATGTCTTAAAAATACAACTGCCTCAAGGTTAACCCACACCCAAGGTTGTGATTGAATATATATATATAAAGATGTCGGGTACCTTGCATCGTCCTCAGAGTATGATTGAGCAACTAAATGACTATAATGTCCATTGCAAGGACATTTGAGCTGAAACATGTAACACCAAATAGTAGGGATGCAAATATCCGCTTATTATCCCCATTCGGTTCATATTTGTATACGTTTAAAGCAAATACAACCTATATGTATCCTATTCGATTAAATATCCATTTGTTTAAAAAATATCCGATTATAAATAAACTGAATACGGATATATATACACCCGTCTAACTAAATAACTGTATTCATTTTTGTATTATTAATATACCTAATGACTGATTTAAATTAATAGTCATATTATAATACTATAGGTTATTTTATTTTATACATACTATTGTAAGTTATATTACATTATAGTAAAGTAAATAAATACTTTTAACATTAACCCTAACCTAACGAATATGAATATATTGACCTAACTTAATGAATTTGTTTAATCAAATACATATGTATTCGTATCCTATATTCAATTAACTTAACGGATACAAATATGAACATATATGTATCCTATTTGATTAAATATATGTTCATTTAAAAAATATCTAATTATTAATGAACCAAATATGGATATGCCAATATCCGAATCATATCCAGTTTATTTGCATCCCTACAAAATAGTTGAAGTTTATACATGTATTCATCCTCCTTCTCATGGGAGATAATAGGAATAAAGGCAGAATAGGTGGAGGATAGGCACATGTTTAGATCAAGAGTTTCTTTTTTCATAAATGTATAGACCTAGAGTTCGATATCCAAATATATAACTATTACACCCAATCACTGTCCTTATTAAGGTTATCATTTTACTAAGAGGAGACGTTGAGAATTGTAAGTTGATTGAGAATTTATGATTGACTATAACTTTAAGGAAACGTTATAGAAATATGGGAGAGAATATAAGAGAAAATGAGAGAAATAAATAAAGTAGTTAGTACTTTTAATAGGGTGAATAGAGTAAATATGGAGATTTTGCATAAAAAGAAATTAGTTAAAAGAAATATATGTTAAATTTGAAGGAAAGATAGGTTAAGGTTGGTTGCACATGTTAAAGCTGAGGTTTTTTCAAAAAATGAAAGAAAAATAGAGATAAATAACAGGGTGCCAATGTGGTATCTCTATTACTTTAATAGAATAGAATAGAATAGATATAGATTAAGAATGTGTTAAACCGATGATCACCATCATGATATTGGCATGATTGCCCACTAATAAGGAAATATCTTAGAGAAAAATCCCTTCTTCCTTTTTAAAGCCTTCATTTTCTTTCTCCAAAAAACTTTTCAATCTCAACCTTGTTTTCAAGCCCTCTTTACCTTTAATTTTCTTTTCTTTGGCATAAAGATAAGAGGAGTACTTTAGAGACTCCAATGCCTTTCTAGGCTTATGGATCCCACTTCCACATGGAGAGGGATGCCCAATGGATATTACTTAGGAAATTGGAAATAATTTAATTAGGATGATAAATAAATGGAAAAGAGAATAATTTTAGGAGTTGATAAGTTTTAATAGATGTTGGAGTAATTTTAAGAAGGAAACGTAGAGCGCATTTTAAAAATAAGTAGGATATTTAGAAGTCATAGGTAAATATGATGGTGATTTTAGGGATAAGATTTATTAGAGAGAAGATTTATGAGAGAGAAATGGAACCAATTATATCAATTAATTTAAATTAAGATATGAAAAAGAGAGTGATAAAACGATTGGTTAACAACATATTTAAAGCATGTAATATTTTTAAATTTGAGAGATATTTTAAGGATTAAATTGATTGGAAAGATGACTAAAAGGAAATGTTAAATAAAATTTGTTAAAAAAAAGAAACATATGATATAAATGAAAGAGAGAATACACCTGTGCACGAGAAACATGTGTAGGAAAGCAACGGGGACTATATGCTAAATTTAAAAGAAAGATAAGTTAGGATTGACTACATGTGTCAAAGAAAAATATAGATAAATCACAGGGTGCAATGTGGCATCTCTATTACTTTAATAAAATAGAATAGATATAGATTAAGAACATACTAACCCGACGATCACCATCATGCTGTTGGCATGATTGCCCACTAATAAGGAAACGTCTTTGACAAAATCCCTTTCTTCCCAGGTGTGTTTTGGTAGGACAACTTAAAAGTTAACCTAAAGTAATAATGACATTAGAGGCTGACACATCAGCACCAAAAAAGTGGTATACACTCTTCAAAGCCTTGCTTTTCTTTCTCCAAAACTTTTCAATCTCATCCTTGTTCTCACGCCCTCTCCACCTTCCCTTTTCTTTTCTTTGGCATAAAGATAAGAGTACTCTAAAGACTCCAATGTCAAGCCCTTATGGGCCTGTGGATACCACTTCTACATGGTAAGGTATGCCCAATGGATACCCCACGTGTTTGACCAGTCCTTTTTTTTTTTTTTAGTGTGTGTGTGTGTTAAAAGACCAGTCCAATTTGTATAAGGTCAGAACTCAGGAGTACAAAATCAATCTTCCTACTTGATTCTATTTGATATGATGTAATATTTAGAATATAGGAATAGAGTCTACATCGGCTCCTGTTATTAGCACCAACAGTAACAATATGAGAAAATTCAAAGCGATTGAGCAACAACTGCTGAATATTCATTTAACGCATCTGAATGATGCACCTAGGGACGTATTCTCATCTACAGTCTAACTGAATTCGTAGTCTAAGGTGTGTGTGTGTGTGTGAGAGAGAGAGAGAGAGAGAGAGAGAGAGAGAGAGATTAGGTGAACATTTGGAT
>JAOXJP010084077.1:0-14893 GCA_025762735.1 Platanus orientalis | reverse complement strand
GGGTCACTATGCATCCTACGACAGACATTCACTACCATGACAAAGGATGAAGGTGACTATGGCAACGAGAAAGAGTGATAAGTGGAAAATAATCACCCTGCAATGCGAAGAAGATACTACAATTGATTGATTCACTATAAATAGGTGAAAAAGAGAAAAAGTCATCTTCAATATCATCATCAAATTTATTTTACATTTGGAGTAGGAGTAATGTAAAGTGGTCTGTAATTTGGCTTAAGAGGATTTAGAGTTGGTTCATTTCTTGATTTTTATCACTAGTTGTTCGATATCAAGTAGGACCCTCTAAAGAGGAAAACATCTCTTTTGAATTAAACGAGATACTTATGTGTGTGTGTGTGTGAAAAGTCCTATTTGTTAAGACATATATCGGACCTGTCCCAATTATGTGGTTACTTAAACCCACAGTGAGGCGTGGAAAAAATAATTTATATTTTTCAGCGAAACAAACCATTTATGTGTTCATTGGTTTTTTAATATTTCCTCTCAGCCAAGTCTTGCATGACCTGTGGATAAAATAAAAAAATAAAACAGTGACTTTGAATTTGATTTTGAGGTCTGCAGTAGCTGTTATTGGGGCAAGTGTCTTCACCGAAAAAGAAGTTCAGTCACCACCCTTATGATGTGTCACTCTAGCCCGGTGATTTGATGCTCTAGGTAATCGAACCCGGGTTGAAAACAGAAACCTAAAAAAACAGAAACAAAAAAACTGATTTGTTTTATCGTTCATAGTTTGCAGGCGGTGGGTTCAGTGGAAGTTTAGATAATTGAGAGAGAGAGAGACGTGTTGAGTGTCTGAATCGAAACTGTTCTACTGCTTTCACTAGAATATCCGATAATCTGATTGAACTCTGAAAAAGGGCAGCGCTCCACACAATGGGTTAAAGCCGTGTGTTTCACTTTCAGCCCCACCATTTACCACTCCCAAATTTTTTTGGCAACAAGCAGACAAGTAAAGCTTACTTGATTGGTGATAGAAATAGAAAGGTTAGTGAAAGCACAAGCCATTCAATCGATTACGTATCACTTTTGTTGATTTGTAATACCTTTGGCTATCAAGGCGAAAAAAGCTACTTCTTTTCTTTAACCAAATTATCTAGCCCGGATCCTCTCTTAAGTCGACGTCCTGCATCACTTTTCTGGATGGGTGATTTTCCTTTTTTTTATTGTTTTTTTTGAGTATGTGTGCAATGCAAGACGTCAATCAGGAGAGGATGTAAATTAATCCGCCAAGAATTTCCTTTTGGGAAAGGACGTTCTGTCCCAGACACCAGGGGCCGTCATATGAAATAAAATGCATATTTCATATTCAAAAAAATGCAACACCCACCCATTTTATTCCATATGATGGACCCTGGTGTCCTGGACACCATCCTAGACACTAAATCCAGGACGGAACATCCTTTTCCTTTCCTTTTACTTAAGAACTTAAGGATTTTAGATTATTCTTTTAGATATGTACGCAGGTTTCAATAGTTTGATTAGTTTCTGAATTGTTGGAATTATTTTTTTATTTTTAAAATGTTACATCCTTATATTTCTTTTCTAATATTCTCCCACTGATGCCGTATGCTGATTTTCAAAAAAAAATTGTCTGTATTACCTATAAAAAAAAAAAAAAAAAAAAAATTATGTGTTTAAAAAGCATAGACGCTAGTGCCTTCATGCCAATACACTAATGCTACTCGATCTGATGATACTCATGCTGATGCCACCCAATCTGAATTCGTGATTCCTTATGATGTAAAGTTTTGGTTGTATGAATGGAAGAGTTGAATAGGTCTCCATAGACCTGATGTATTGGATCACGTGGGCCTGATGTGTTGGCTCTTATCAACCAAATTCATTGCGCCTCTTGGGCTGAATGTTTCTGAGTCTAGATGGATCGATTGTGTATTGGTCTTATGGACCAATTGTAGTGGGCCACAATAGATAAAATGTGTTGGTTTCTTGGGCCAAAAAGACTTCAATGGGTCAAGACCTTAATGGGTTATAAAAGGGCCTGAATGGTGTGGGGGGGAGGGCGGGAGGGGTACCCAACCATTAAATGGACTGGGTTCCTGGGTTCTTCTTTCTTTCATTTTTTTTCTATAAGCATGTTCCTTTTCCATGCGAACCAAAGAGAACAATAAAAGCTGGGCAACGACTGTCGATGGTAAACACTGTGGTTTGGGGATGAAATTTGACACATGCTGTGGGATGTGCAGTGGTTGTTATTCACATTGGAGACGGTGATCATGCGTCCCCTTGGGATCTGTATCAACAACTTATGTTCCATAGTAGAAGCCAGCATTGGTAAAAAATGCAATAGGTCCATTCACTTGGTGCTTAATCTACATACTATTTATATTACTTTGAAAGTATATTAGAAGGTTTTGGTGGTTGAGAAATAAGCAAATAATGTAAATTTTCTATCTGGCTATAAGAGTTGGGTGGTCAAATTGCACCTCGACATCGTCAAACCTAAGACATCAACACCCCTCACCATGTAGTACCAACTTCGGTCCAAAAAAGAAAACGAGCTGCTGTACCTGATCATGTTAACCTGCTACAACACTTGAAAATGAACAAGGTAACTGGTCAGCACTTTGTCGTTTTAAATGTAGAGAGTTGGGTTATTATGTTAATGAATGTTGGGAAAGTTATAGTAGAGAAGGTAACAAACTCTTGATTGATGATTATGGAAAACAATAACTTGAAATGGAAGAGGAAAAAGATGAATATGGGCATTTCACTTATTATAAGAAAAAGTCTTTTTGCCCCTAAGAAAGGGATTTAAGAGGATTGATTGGGGGAAAATATTTTCCATACTTCATGTAGTATTGGGGGCCAGGTTTATAAGGTTATTATTAATAGCGGCAGTTGCAAAACCATCATTTCTGAGTAGGCTATGAATAAGCAACAGTTGCTATTGGAGAAGCATCCCCAGTCATATTGTACTGCTAAGTTCTCCCAAGTAACATGTGACACGCATCCATTTCCATAGCCAAATCATACATAATCTTATCAAAATAACAATTTCCTATAGAAGTAGAAATCAAGTATTGCTTAGGCTGCCTTTAGATTTGCTAGATTGGATTTACCCTGCGAAGTGAATTCTATAAAATTCAAAACCATTGAAATTAAATTCTATTAATTTTAAAAAAATTGTTTCGATGCAAAAATAAATTGTTGAGGAATTGGGTCACTAGTCACATTGTGTTACTTGGTCTAGGTGCAATGAAGGAGAAGGCAATGGAGGTTTGACTTTTTTTTCTTTCTTATTGGGATGATCAAATTTTGCAAACTCCTTTAACATGAAGAAGAAGAAGAAGACAATGACGAAGTACAATATTGAAACATGAACACTGAGAAAAAATGCACTGAAACAAGGCTCTGAACATTCTCCAACGAATCAAAAGTACAGAAATCAAGTGAAATGGGTTTTCTTACATTGTCAACATATTCATCAAGTTGGGAATAAAAGAAGGTTTGAACAAACAAAACACAAGGCTCTACTGTAATACCAAATTTTGTTGGGTTACTTGAAAGATTGATGTACAAATTACTCAAAACGGCTGATTCATTATTGGATTTGGGGGACTTTCACTCCAAACTTTCCTTATGAAGCTTGTTAATTATAGTTGCTTTAGAATGAGACAGCAAACCTCTGATTAAAAGCCCTGTTACATGACTTGTAAACTAAGCAAGACATGCATGAAATATAGAAGAAAGAGAGGAGAAAGAGACTTTTTATTAATGTATGTAATGGATGGAATTTACAACCATGATTACACTTCAAGCTTCTTATTTTAATACAGATTACAAACATGGAAAACACTCACCTAGCTGTGGCCATGATCCCTAGGTCTTGAGCCTTTGATGTTTTCCTTTGACTAGTACAGAGGTGTAGAAATTTGTTGCCTTCAATGGTGTGGCGAGACTTGAACTTGATGGATGTAAAATTGAAAGCTTTAGAGAGAATATGGATGCTTGAATGATGAACATGTAGAGTGTTTGGGAGGTTGTAGAAAGCTCACAAGCTTGGAGAAGAGAAGTGACTGAAAAGCCTCCACTCAATATGTGAAGAGAGGGGTATTTATGTAGGGGCTGGTGACTGGACTTAGACTCTTAATTGGACTCCATGTCGCCAACTGATTTGCTGCCAATAGTTGAGGTAGTTTGCTATCTTATAGCTCCAATATTTTGGAAGACTTGCTTATGTGGCTGAATGCAAACCATCCACTTCAACTTGATGCAAGATCATCGACTAAGGTTTACTCTATAAGCTTGTAGAACTTGGATTGTTGCTCTTATTTGACCTTAACTTTGCGGCTGTTTTGTAGGGTTTTGTTGAGACATAAAAGTCTTATTGCAAATCATGACCTATTTGGTGTGGGATTGCTCAATTTTATGACCTATACAAATTAGAGAAGTTGTGCACACATTGAACATTTTCATTAGACTTTTAGGTGCTTAAGGAGTTAGAAAGTACTTAATCGCAATTTCCTGTTATTAAAAATTGATTTCTTATTCAAGATGGGCTTTCTTCCTTCATTAGTTGTGATTCACCTAATAGCCATGGGTCCCTTAATCGTGATTAGACTTGGTAGTTGTGACTGACTTATATTCAATCGTGGTTTGGGGGTAATTTGGTAAATTTCCTTTAGTCACGATTTTTCTATGTCAATAGATGCCCCGTAAAAAATATCTCCACATTATCTGTGATTGGAGTGGTGGGGTTCAAAAACATTATCTGTGATTGAAATGGTGGGGTTCAAAATTAATTATTCACCTTGATTCATGAATCCAATGTATTTATGGTGTTCTTTTAATTTTTATAGTGATTTCACTTTTACCCTTACTTTTCAAAGTAAAAGGAAAACTTCATCCTTAGTGATTAGGCTATCTTTTTGAATGACTTTATGAAGACATTTTACCCCTCTTTTTGGTAGGTCCTTTTGGGTATAAAATCTTAGTTGTCTTCTTCCTCAGGCTATTTTTAGAGCTTAAAACCTACAACAAGCAAATCGATAGCCCATCCTTTGACCCAAAACTTGATTCCAATCTACTCAAACTTTTCCTTTTGATCTTACGATCATTTTGGCATCATTTTTAGTACATTTGGCCTAGTAAGTCTCGAGTTCTTGATCTTCTTTTGAATATGAAACCCCTTTGTTTTTTCTTGCAAATTTGAGCTTCAGACTTCCTTTATATTCTGGTAGGATTCTTCCCCTTGCCGAAACAAACATTTTGTAACAAATTTTGTGAAATTTAATGGAGACTTGAGGTTTCTAGAGCTTAAAAACCCTTTGGGTGCTCCAGTCATTGTCTATAAAAATGGCTGGGGTGTCTAGCCATTTCAATCCGGTTCTAGGCATTGACTTGCAATTGCCTTAACTAAGTCATGAATGGCCCTTACGTGACTTGATTGTGATGCAAGATGCCTTTTTAGTCACAACTGTATCCTTTAATCATGATTGAATGCAATCCATGACTATGAATCTTAATCACGATGAGTAACTCACCATGGGGAGATTCTACTCAATTTTTTCTAATTATGATTGATATAATTAAACTTAATTAATTAATTCTTTAATCAAATAAGTCTTCATCTCCATTAACTTTCATTAAATTTTAGTTTCCATTGTGGTTTATAACCTGAATCGTAACTACTATCATCTGCGACTAAGTAGTAATCACGACTAGATTTTCATCATGACTAAATTTTCATACAGTCAAAGTTCACCATTTTTTGTTTTCCTTATTTCCCCATGGTACTTATATACATGTCCTATACTTTCAAAGGACTTGTGGGGTATTCGAGAGATAGCCATATGAAACCTTGTTAGTGTTGACCCCGGCAAGACTATGCATTCACACAAGATATACATAGTGGGGTCAAATAATGATAATTGACCCCCGCAAGCCTTCATACCCTCTATTGAAGATTGGATTGTTCTTGACTACTCCAAGGCTACGGAAGATATTAGACAGGGAACTCCACTAGTCCAACAAAAAAGTTCTAGGATTCTTCTAATATTACTTCAGATGAAGGATGGGTTCATAGGTATGCATCTAGCTAGACAACTTTACTGAATTGATTGCAGCTTCTGGCATGACAAGAGCTATTTGATGCTCCACTAGCTCCATCAATTGTCATAATATGATGTCAGTAGAAGCTCTTTCAAGATGGTGTCCAGACATCAATACATTATTTGTAAAGTATAGAGAAGTAGGGATAGCTCTTTAGGAGTTTGTAGAAGTGTCAAAACTCCCTATTTAAGGGGGACTTGTACAAGAAGTATATCCCTAGAAATAAAGAGATAAAGATTCTCCTTGACACCACACAAAGGTTTCTCAACATCTATGCATTGTTCAACACTAACAAGGTTTCATATGTCTCTTGCATAAATTACTTCATGTAGTCTCCTGACAAAGAGAAACAAAAGAAACCTGGTGGAAGAAAGACTTCCCAGGAATCCAAGAAAGATGAGAAGAAATAATACCAGTGGCAAAAAGGCATTGATGATGATATCTTTCTTGGTGGCATGTACACCACATTTCTTAGTGATTTCACATTTCTTTATGGGATGGGAAAAAGGATCAAATCGGGTATATTAATTGCAACCGGGAACTTGGCACTTGGTAGGAAGGTTAGTTTTTCAATCCCCACTCTAGTTGCCTTTACAGTGGCATGTGGGAATTAGTCAATCATGGACTAAGGATAAAAAATCCTAGAAATAAGACAATCCACTTAATCTTTTGGTATCTCAACGGGTACTTGTGTCTTCACTTTAAACCCATCTACCATTGGAAGGAGATCGATTTGAAGAACATTGCCCTTCTAAATTCTCTAAAGGATTAGAGACCAATTGAAGTCTTGCACCCTAACGCCATATTTTCTTTTAACAACAAATTTTATTTTTTGCCGGTCCATAACTGTGCTGGCCAAACTCTTATAGATGATGGGCATCTGACCAAAGATGCCTGGACTTACTTTTTCTCACTAAAGAGCGATACTTTGGCGTGGATGCAAGATAGTCATCTCCACGTGGAATCTTATAATTCCCATAGAATGGTTCATCATTTTGGATGCCATAAGCTTCATCCTAGACTTCCTACAAATTTTAGGAAGAAAGGGATAACTAAGGATTTAGTGGAAATCAAAATCTAGTATTTGTACTTTGTTTGAGCTGGAATAGGCAGGAAAGTGAATATCCCTCTCAAACTTGCAAAGAAAATGCTCTTGGACTTTGCCTAGACCCATTGGTGGATGAACTCTTCTAGTCGTTTTCTAATTAATGAATGAGATATATGCATGTCCCATGTCACTTATGACAATGGGATGGATGAGGACCAAGTAGGGACCATTTGGATTCAAACTTGGCCCAAATCAATACGAGACAACAATGGAGAAAGATTGATTATGAGAGGAAGAGATGTGGAGGTGATATTGTAGCCACCACATCTTACGCGCCCTCTCATCCCCCACTACAAGTCCTAATCCTCACGGGCAAGGCCAAGGGGTTTTAAAAAGAAAGAAAAAGATGGTGGGTAGGAAGTCGAGAAGCCATACTCTTACTAGAAGATCAAGTTATGCATGATCTATAAGCCCAGAGCCATATTTTTCTTTGAGAGATTTTAATGATTTTGCAATAAACCCTAAGCCATATTTTGTATTTTAGGAGGGCTTCATGGAGAGGGCTTTGACACCAATGCATGCTACACCTAGAGAGTTAATTGTTGAGTATCTTGGGAGTTTTAAGAGTCGAGATGACATGGTATATATGAGTGGGATGCTTCCCTTACTGCAAGAAACCGTTATAGTAATGCCTCCCACTCCAAGGTCAGTAGAAGATGATCATCAAATCCAATCGAGATCTTCTAGGCCATGGACAACACCCTTATACTCAAACAAGAGACTTGCTACATCTTCCCCTTTGGCATCAACCCCTCCCACCAAGCAATTCAAGATTGGTGAGTTTGTGCTCAAGATTTTTTATGGAATAACACCATTAGAGAAATCGAAGGCATTTGGTTATCAAATGGCAGCCTTAGGTCTTTTTTTTACCAATCATTAATGGAAATGAAGGTCTTGACAAGTATGTGAAGGTTTGATCATTCCATAGGTTGACTGGATTTTCCTCTAACATGTGGTAAGTTTTCCCTCCTGACGTGGACATCAATTTTGTTACTTGTACACTTTAACTAAATATATGACAATTATAAATGGGAAGATGGTTGATGCAAGAACCCAACAAGGAGCCATTAGAAGACACAATTGGAGATGATGCCATTTTCCAAATGGTGGTTGAAGCTTCAATGACGTCTTCGTCCATTATAGTGGGCTTGGAGCCTTGTATAGAAGAGAAAGTAGAGAAAAAAATGCTTTAACAAACCTTAGAAGAATCCTCTAAAACCACTCACACGGCCTAATTTAACCCGTTTGGACCAATGGGGAACCAATATGAAGTCGATGGTTTGTCGTGGGCCAAGGATGTTGTAGAAGTTGTTGTATTAGGACAAATTTCTAATATAGTTAATAATTTGCATGTTGACAAAGATAAAATATTGATTCTTGATGAAAGAATAACCAAGGTTCCTTTTTAACTTATACAAAATTAGGAAAGCATCACTGGTGATGAGGCTAGTCCTCAAGAGCTTATGCTTGGAGATAATAGACTTGTTAAGCCAGCTAGTGAAGCTATTGAGATTGCAAAAACTGTTGACATTGTTTTGTTGGATTGAAACCAACTATTCTTGAACTTTTTATCCACAAGAGAAATTCCTCATCGAAATCCTCTTTATGGCTAGGTTCATCCTATACCTTGAGAGTTATTCCCGTCTTCTTATGATTTGGTTTGAACTTAAGTTCAAATGTTTGAAGTGAACTTATGAGTTCCTCTACCTTAATTTTATCTATATCTTTACTCTTCTACAGATGTAACTTAGGATAAAACCTTTGGGGAAGTGACATAAGGATCTTCCTTACAATTTTGGAAGCCGACATTACTTCTCCAAGTCCCTACATGGAATTGATAATGTCTTGGAGTTTCGTATAGAAGTTAATGAATTGTTCATCTTTTTCTATTCTAAGAGTCTTAAGCTGGATGTGAGAATTTGAAGCTTAGACAACTTCACGGTACTAATGCCCTCATGGGTCATCTCTAAGAGATTTCATGCCTCATTGGCTAAATCTAGATTACGTACATATTCTTTGAAACTCATCATTGCTTATGGTGCATACAATTGCATTAAGTGCTTTGTAATTCACAATATATGCATTCTTCTCTATTGTGGTCCATTCCTCCTCCTTATCTATTGGCATGGTCCAACCATTAACGACAAAGTTCCATATGGATAAGTCAATTTCCTTAAGGAAAATGTACATACGCGCCTTCCAATAAACATAATTTGTTTCATCAAAGAACGGTGGCCTAGCTATGGACTGTCCTTCATCTTTGTACACCATTAAGTTATATTTAGGTAAGCCAAGATCTTAACACAAGATGTTAAGCCCTTCACAAGAAAACCTCTTTGATACCAATTGAAATTACTACTTATATAGTCAAATAATCCTAGAAGGGGGTGATTAGGATCTACTCCAATTTTCGTTTATAATTTAACTATTCACCCCAGTTTCTAATTTCAACCTCTTTAACACTTAAAGTGTTTAACTCAAATATAATTTGAATAGGATCAATTAAATGTTCAACAATTATACACAAACTGAGCAAATAAATTTGTAATTCACTTAATTTGATTAATTAATTATACATCAAGGATTGTTAATATAGATAATTAAATTGATCAACTTGCAACTTGATTTACAATTTAATGCAATCCTCTAATTCCAATTAAATGATGTGGTTGCAGTCCAATTACGCTCTTTGAATTGAGTTAGAGTGTTCTTGTGTTGGCCAAATTCTATCATTACTAAATTGTGATTTAACTAACATATAAAACTTATAATGAAAATCCCACAGCACAACACACAATTTCACACATATGAACAGATGATATATAATGGTTCAGCACCCAGTGCTTATGTCTACTATCGAAAACTCTTCATTGAGTTATAAGAATTTTTTTTATATTATGGATTCCATTACAATCTAAGATAAGAAAAAATCATATATAAACCTTTACTTTACTTACAAAGTTTTATGAGAATCTTCTCATTTTGCAAGTCATATACATTCGATGCTTCTAGTGGATGTCAAACTCACTTCCGGTGTCTTCGGTAGAAGTAAAACTAGCTTCCGATGTCTCTGGCAAAAGCCTCAGGAAGTAAAAGAATACTATTCTAATGTATAAATCATTGCCTCTTAGTAGGATGATGTACCTATCACATGAAGCTGCGTTGGAAAGGTTCTGCTAGATGAAGAACATAAGGATTTTCTTCGTTTAGCCTTTACTCTTCAATATTTTAAGGGTTTTTAAGGTTATGAAACCCTATTCATGACCCACCAAGATGTATTTTCCAATATAAACACATAAAGGTTGTGTGTAAGCTTCTCACATGAAGACTTTTCACCAAGAGTGCAAGATCTCTCTTCTTTTCACAAGAGTTTTTTCAATATTGTTCATAACTTCTTCTTCTCTATTTCATTAGTGTCTTTAGCATGATTTTTCCTTTAAATAGAGGGTTAAAAACCCTTATTTGGATCCCTTCAACAATCGAAAAATATTAAAAAATATTCATGCAAGTTTTCAAAACAAAATTCTAAACTAGACTTGGTGGATCAATCCAACCTAATCTTTGATTGATTTAGAGTCCCTATGCAGAACTTTATTAAAAATAGGGTCTATTAGATCAAACAAGAATAGTCTAGATTGGTCTAAACTTCTATATTTGATTAATTTTGGATTAGATCGATCCAAATTGGTCAATAACTTTTTATTTTACCCATTTTGACTAAGTGTGAGTAATTCTGTGTGAGAGCTTACATTCTATGGTTGTACTATTGGTCTATGTTGTGAGTGCTATAGGTATTCGTGTTAATGAGGAAAAGTTGAAAGCTATTAATGAGTGGGCAACACTCAAGTTTGATGGTAAAGTGTACAGTTTTCATGGGTTAGCAACATTTTATTTCCATTTTGTGAAAAAAAATTCAGCACTTTAGTGGCACCCATAACTGGATGTATAAAGAAGGAAAAATTTGAATAGACAGATGAGGCTCAACAAAGTTTTGAGGTGGTTGAGGAAAAATTAACTATTGCTCCTATTTTAGTCTTATCTAATTTCAAAAAATTATTTAAAATTGAATTTGATGCTCAATATGTTGGGATTAGGGCTGTTCTTTCTCAAAAAGGTAATACATTTTCTTATTACAGTGAAAAACGGATAGATGCTCAGAGGAAGTGGCCAACTTATAAGTTAGACCTATATAAAGTAGTTCAGGATTTATGCTATTGGTGACACTATTTAATTCAATGAGAATTTATCTTATATTCGGATCACTAGGCTTTAAAGTTTACAAATATCCATCTAGTATGAACCATATGCATCATAGATGGGTGAATTTTGTATAGAAATTTACTTTTATTTTAAAGGATAAATTAGAGAAACAAAATAAAGTAGTTGATACATTGAGTAGAAGAGAAACTTTATTAGTTACACTGGCTAATGAAGTTGAAGGATTTGAATATTTAAAAGAGTTTGATGCAGAAGATAAAGATTTTAAAGATAGTTGGGATAAGTGTTAGATGGGAGAATCAAAATATTTTCATGTGTAGGATGGCTTCCTTTTTCATGGGAACCAATTGTATATTCTAAGGTGTTTACTTAGGGAATGAGTTATTAAAGAGCTGTATGCAAGTGGCTTAGGTGGACATTTATAGCAAGACAAAAATATTGCTCTTTCGGAAGAGAGACTATTTGCTGCAATTGAAGATGAATGTGGAAATTTTAGTGTGAAGATGTCCTCTTTGTCAAATTACTAAGGGCTAAACTCAAAATACTTGTCTTTTTACCTCTTTACCTATACCAAAAGTACATTGGGAAGATTTATCTATAAATTTTATGTTGGGTATTCCATGAATTCAATGAGGTTTAGATTTTGTGTTTGTGGTGGTTGATATATAGCTTTTTGAAGATCTCTTACTTTATCCCATGCAGGAAGACTATGGATGCTACTAATGTTGTTAACTTGTTCTTTTGTGAGATGGTTAGATTACATGGTATGACAAAAACTATCACTACATACTATGATAACACAATTTTTAGTTAGTTCTAGAAGACATTGTAGAGAAGATTTGATACATCCTTTCTGTATAACAGCACATGCCATCTATAAATAGATGGATAGACATAGATAGTGAACATAATACTTGTCAACATCATCAAATGTTTTGTTCAGGATAAACCCAAGAAGTGGGACTTTGCCATTGCTCAAGCAGAATTTTCTTTCAACAATATGGTAGACAAGTCTATAAGAAAGTCTCATTTTCCAATTGTTGAAGGTAGAGTGCCAAAGCATACATTAGACTTCGTTAATTTACCATTGCTTCCAGGTATGAGCATAGCAGTAAAAACATGGTTAAAAGAATACAATCAGTGCATGAAGATGTAAAGAAATTAATGGCTTGAAGAATCTAATTCCAAGTATAAAGAAGATCTTGACAAGTATAAGAGATTGGAGATATTATAGAAGGAATATATGGTAATGGTTCATCTCAAGAAAGAACATTTTTTTTAATAGAAACATACTTCAAGCTAAAAATTAAAAAGTAAAGTACTTATCAAAAACTCAAGAAGATCAATGACAATGTTTGATTTTACTGAAGATATGGCCATTTCTCGAATATTCAATGTAGCTGATTTGTTTGAGTATCATGCAATAGATAAACCATCCTTTCCAGAGTATAACTTTAGGTCAAGTTCTTTCCAAATGGGAGGGACTGATGTAAAATGTGCTGCTAATGAATTCTGATCAAAGGAGAGAGAAACAGTCAAAGAGGCTAAGTTGGGGAGGAGGATTATGGTTTCCAATTTCAGATGAGTTATTTATATTTTTCTTTCCAAGCTCATCCTTATTTCATTATGAGTAGTTATTAATAGATAGGGCTGTTTAATTCCTTTTAAAAGATTTACTTTCACCCACCACAGGTATACGCTGTTACCATGTGATAAACGAACTGTTTTTTTATTTTTTAGGTAAAAGGTCTACCTTCTGGTTAATCGTCAAACCTACCTGCATTTACTTCAACAATGGCCCATAAGGCTTTATATCTAGTCCAACTCAGAGAGCACCAAACAAAGTATTTTCTGGCCACCAAGTGGGTTCCCAGATAAACGGAAGTCTACCATTCCCATAGCCAGTCTAGGACGTGTGTCAATGTGTACCCATTTAACAGTTGTACCTGACCCCTATTAGTAGGGTCCGGGTCTAATGAAATTGGTTCGGTTTGAGTCCACATTTTGACATCCCAAAAATTGAGTTGATTCCCCCCCTTGTGTGGCCCTTAAGTGCCTCACAAAGGGAGTGGCTCAGAGGATTTGAGGCCCAATATATGGGCCTGTGAATTTTAGAATTAAGTCAATAAACTAGGTTAGGTAGATAATTATAGACTCTGGATCATCTGGCCTGCTTGTTGTGGCAACCGTACAGCTGGTCAGAGATGCCTGACAGGTGGTCAAAAGTTTGATCCAACCCTTGGTTACTTTTGAATAACATTTTGGTGCATATACGTAACATTGAGTTCAGATTTTCGTACACACAAGAGATGTGTACTCACGCCGTGAACATGGACCAGGGTGCGGACACAACAGTGACATACATATGTTAGTGTCTCCAACAAGGTACACGTGATGGTTAAATTATTTGAATGTTTGCTTAGTCTATTATTATTTCTTTTTATTTTGTGATTGTATGCCTATTATAAAGTTCATGTTATTAACCACCTTCTATTTTACAATCGTCTATTTTAGATGGTTGAGAGGTAGCATCAATTACCAGGATACCAATTATTTGAATCCCATCTTTTACAATTGTTAAAATACATTTACCTGTAATGATTGTCTTTGATAAGACATGTATACTAAAAAAATAAAACACTCACCAAAAAATGGTTGAACCCAAAATCTCAAGTGAAAATTGAGTTGATCCCCCCTTGTGTGGCTCATAAGGGGGGTGACGTAAACAGTTTGAAATCCTCTACGCCACCCCCTTGTAAACCACTCAATGGCCATAAAAGTGGATCAGCCTGAAATCCTTTACATCACCCCCTTATAAGCCACTCAATGACCACATAAAGGGGATCAACTCAGTTTTTTAAATATCAAATCACCTCTAAAAAGTGAACTGATCTCCCCATTGAGTGGCTCACAAAGAGGAGAGAGTATCCTCTGCGCCGCCCCCCTTGTGCGATGTCGTGAGCCGAGATAGAAGGGGGTATCATTTCACTTTTGGGGGGTGATGTGACATCCCCAAAAAGTGAAATGATATCCCCCTTGTGTCTCGGCTCATGACGTTGCACAAGGGGGGGCAGCACAGAGGATATGAGGCTCACAAAGAGGCACTACAAGGAATCTGACCTTTTGCAGTGCTCAAAATCGTTGCAAATACTATAAAAAAACGCTGCAATTGATTTTTTGCAGCATTGTTTAGCTCATTGCATGTTCGACGACATAAACCTTTCACTTCTGAGCAATTGCAGCGATATCAAAAAAACGTTGCAAATACTATCTTTTGCAGCGATTTATTTTCGCTGCAACTTTTAAAATAGGACGCTGGGAAAGGCTAACCCATTCCTAGATGGATCGTTGTGAATGAACAATTGCAACGATTTTAATCGTAGCAAAAACTCTCAATATCGTTGCAAATACTCAATATCAGAAGCAGCGCTTCCTTCCTTTGTTGAATTTAAAGTTTTTTCCAAGGAAAAAAAT
>JAOXJP010084076.1:0-28902 GCA_025762735.1 Platanus orientalis | reverse complement strand
GCTGTTTCCGTGACTTGAACCCGCGCCACCAGGGACGCTAACGGTAAGCCTTACCGTTGGGCCAAGCCGCCCTTTATACTTATTTCATCCAAAATGAACCAAAATATGTTGACCTTTAAAAAATTGTATAAGATGACTATAAAGATCAAACATGCTTTACGCTGAGCAATGAAGAAAAAAAAGCATACATAAATGAGTGTAGCAAAGTGGTGGACTTTGAGATGGACCAGTGGAAATAATAGAAAACATAGAATTAGAAGTAGATGCATTTACAAGAACTTAAAGAGTAGTACTAATAGGTGACAAGATGAGGGAAAGTTGACTGAGATGGTTTGATCATGTGGAACTTAGACTAATTTCGCAGCATTGTGAACATAAAAATGAAGTATGAACTATAATGTTTCAGGAAAAGAAAAAAGTTTCGGGAAAAATTAAATCCTATGACTTTTATAAAAATTGGACAAGGTTTGTTAAGTATTTTATATGTATTGTCAATCACATTACAAAACTTGTAAGCACATGTAAAAGTATGGTCATTGTAACGGACCTTGTATGTAATGTGTAAGTCTATGTAAGTCCAAGACAAGTCAGGTCAATGCTTCAAAAACCTACAGTCAAGACAACCATAAGCAACAAGAGACTCAAGCCACATTGAAGACCTCATGAAGTCTCAAGCATGCAGCCTCAAGAAGTCAAGCCAAATGCATAAAGGTAAATTAAAATAGTAAAAAGGTAAACATGACCAAACCATGGCCTAAGATGGGTGTACATGACCTCCCTTGAACACTAGAGATGGACCCTCAGTGGTTGGTAGAAAAGTTCTAAAAACTTATATAAAAATAAAAATTATAGAACCTTGATTGTTCAAGGACTTTTTGATCAATCGTACATTTGATCGATCAAAAAGTGCATGATCAATCAAAAACTAGGCAAACAAAAAAATCTACAATTCCTGAATGGCATGCTCCATGGGTATGATCAATCAATCAAAAACAGCTTGATCGATCAAAACTATGATCAATCAAAAAGTTGATCAATCAATGGCAGCTATTTGGAAAAGAGCCGTTGGGATCTTCTAGAGCTTGGATTTTTCACTCTATAAATAGGGGACTAAGCCCCATTGGCTTATACACTTGAATGAATGATTCCATAGTAAAATCCTTGTGAAATCAAGCCTACGTGAGAACCTATGAGCTCAATTCCATTTAACCTGAGACCTTGAGAGTTGTTTCAATAGTAAAAGACTGTTCAAGGTTGTAAAGAAAGCTTCCTTAACCAATAATCAAACCATTTAAAGCTTAAGGGTGGATTCAATAGTCAAATTAACCTACAAAGAGGAAACCCAAATCAATGAGGAAGATTAGCAACTTTCAGAACTTCCCTTGAAGTTCATAACCTTCGCTAAAGTCATCAGAGGCGGATTCTTGGAGCGCTTGCTAGAGCCAAATGCGACTAGTCCATTGAAGTCACTAGATGGAATGTGTCCATCGGAATCACTAGGAGCGTACTTACAAGGGAGTGGATTCTCTAGAACATGTCCATCAGAGTCACAAGGAGCGTACTTACAAGGGCGTGGATTCTCTTAAATTTGTAAGTGAATAGACAGATTTTGTTTATTTTAACCGGTACTAGTTTAGAGAACTATTAATAAAAATTAACAAGGCTCAGGATGAGCCGGTTGAGATTGGACGTAGGCCTGGAGTGACGAACCACTATAAACAATGATGTCCAAGTTGTGTGATTGTTCTTTTGTTGTTATTGATCTTTAATTTGCTAATTACTCATATGTATTGGTTAATAATCTTGTAAAGTGACTCTTATTAATCAAGTGAAACTTTAAGTAAGATTAACCTTAGGAAATCTATCAGCCTTGCTCCCGCCCTGCTATAAATAACACTATAGTGTAAGATAGAACCCCGTGGTCTATGATAGGTTTATAGTACAAATTGAGTAAAACACTTAAGACCTTAAAGAAGAATTGAGCTAGTATTTAAAAGGTTAAATAACTCCAAAAAGAAGTAGTCTGATACTATTCATCCCCCCTCCCCCCCCCCCGCCCCCGAAGATCATTGGATATCAAAATCTTTGAGTATCAAGGATGGTTAGACTAAATTTGTAAAATTTGGTGAACACTACAGATAGGCCGAGGGCTGACCAACTAAGCTCCAGTGGGAGAAGATTAGGGTTTTGACATCTAGCTTCAAATCAACTAGAATGCCAACTTTTAACTTTTATAAAATACATCAACTAAAAGCAGAATTTGATTCTTAAATTTTTTTTATAAGGTATAAATTTTAGTCAGGAAAAAAAAAAAAAAAACAAAATTACAAAAAGATGCACGAGCTGTACAGTGGGAAAAAACTGTTCAAAGAAAATTGCAAGCACAATGATATCCCAAACGAACAAAATATATAATACCATACATCATTAAAAAAAATTGTGGCAACTGCTGCCCAAGAGGATAACGAAGACTAGATCTGACTGAGAAATTTGGAAAACTCGTTGCTATCCCAATCAAAAATTTGGGTGTTTCTGTCTTTCCAATTGCCCCCAACAAACTGCAAATGCATCTCCAGAATGATTCTCTCTAACTGAAAACTTGAGTGCATCTAGATAAGATAGCTTGGGAAGAACCATTAGGCATGGACCATGACATACTTAACAGCCTTAAATACGAAGTCAATTCACTCACGAATTTACAATTTAGGAACAAGTGATTTACCCTCTATGGAAAAGCTTACAGGAGTCACACCACCAAGAAAAAGGTGTAGTAGAACCAACACAACAATAGCAAAGCTTTTTTCATCATCGTAGTAATACAAATTAAAAAAAAAAAAAAAACTTCTTTTAATTGATAGGTAGTGAGAACACAAGTTTCCAGCTATTATAGGCTAATAGGGTTGAACATCCATAGGTACAATTATCCAAATTGGACCATAGTTTTAGATCCAAAAATAAAAACGAATAGAGACTCTTTCTTCGACTAAACTAAAATCTCTAAATACTTATTTTGACCCAGCCCTCAGCTGAGTTTTTAAATTTCTCCATTGCTAGAAGTCGGTTTGATTATTTTGCGTACTAAAAGTTCTGTTTTATGACAGTTTGAAGGAGCAGTGATAAATATGATGTCACTGACTCTTATTAGCTAGGATTTGCAGCTCCATCAAGTATTTTTATGAGGATTCCACTCATATTGAAACCATATAAAAAAAAAAACCAGAGAAATTTAACAATAAGTACTTTAGCATGCTTCAGTGATAGTTCTCTAAACAATGTAACCAATATTTTTTTCTCAAAAAAATTCCTTTAGATACAGCACATAATAAAAAAATATGCAATAGCCAACTATAGTTCAAAAAATGAGGAACATCAACATGAAGGAACATAAATATATGCTGACAAAAAATAGTACAATTACATTTTTTGGAGATGGGATTGAACAAAGGGGAAGGTGAGCTATCATCTCTTGGTAAGCACATTCATCTTTCTCAGTCAACTGAACAATACCATCAAGCACGAGTACTTTTCCATAAGTTGAAGACTGTAGATAAAAGAAATCTGTATTAGAAAAATGTAACAAATACTATCATAGAAGAAGTAAATGAAGGAGTGAAATCAACTCTGCATGCATTGTGACAATTACGAACCTCAAAAACCAAGATTTCTTGGTACTCAGACTTCCCCTTGTATAAAATATTTTCTACCTTAAGTGAATGTGCCTCTCCTACAAATGAAAACTCAAAAGGCATAAGCCTCATAGCCAACAATACACAGTTTCATCAAATTCAAGTTAGTCAAAGAACAAAATAAAAAATATAAATAAATAAATAACCCATTAAATGTTATTAAAAAATCACAATTATATGATGAGAATGATAAGAAACGTTTTGAATTTACAGGATATGGTACTTCCTCAAAATGATATACCTTTGACAGAGGACAATTTAGCAATAGGTGTCGGAAGAAAGAAATTGCACGCTAACAATGTGAAATGAATACTGAGATGTGCCCCTAAAACATCACAATTCATAATTGCCCTTGTGCAGAAAGCATAGAAGCAACCCACTCTATAGCACTCTTACATGGTTGTTTCAGGCCATCCATCACCAGACAGGACTAGATTGAACCAAAAAGTTGCTTTCAGTATAGTATCTTCAACCATCCTTTCAAGAAGGAGATTAGTTTCTTCCAGTGGGCAACGTTGAACTTGAAACATTATCCCACAAGTAGAAAATAACACAAAATGAACAGACTGGTGTCTTTATAAGAATGCACTAATGGCTTTTTTTAATAAGAATGTACCACTACTTCACGAGTCCAGATTTCATGCACACAAAAGACATGCGCAAGTTGTGTGCACGGACCAGGCAGAAAAGTGATTTACACTTTTTGGGGTGTGCTTATCACTTTTTGGCGCTGATGTGTCCACCCGCTAGTCCGTGAACACAACTTGTGCACATCTTTTATGTGCACGAAATTCAGGGGGCTACTTCACTAATAGAGGTCTCATAATATTAAAAATTATATGTGACATATATGCTTGATAAAAACAAGCTCAAAAGATAAACAAGAAACAGAAGTGTATCATAAGCATGTTAGGCTCACTATATAATCACCACAAATCATTAAAGGGAATCATCCCAAACTAGATGTACAGCACCATGAAAGTAAAGCATACCAGGCCACATGGGGTTGTTATAATAAATTAGGTTGCCAGCCCCATCTGTAATAACCAAAGACAGAAAAAAGTAGACAGTCAAAAAGACCACCCAACCCAGACCAACCAAGGTGCAAAAGGAACTGTACTCAAAAGGGCAACAAGGAATAAAATCACTGTTCATGACCAGAGCATGACCGAGGTTCAGAGAACCATCCAGAAACGACTGTGGAATGACATTTTGCTTCAAGCTCAGGTGCCGAAGCTCTTGCTTTCAAGCAACAAGAAGGAATTGTCGTCGTAGCATCACTCTTGTTAGTCACCTTCCCATCCATAATCTTCTGGCATTCCAAACCTTTTCCTGCGTCGCCCTCCATAGATTATTCTTTTCTTCAGAGTCTCCAGTCTCTAAACACCAAAAAGATTAAGAACAGAAAGATGAAGAAAAAAAATGAAGTAGAAAATATTAAGGTATATCAATATTACAAGTTCCAATCTCGATTGAAGTTAAATGACTCTAGAAATACAAACTTTTCTCCAAGTTTCAACCGTCATTGCCTCTAGAACTATAAAAAAAACCCAAGAAAATTAAATAAAAAACATAAAAGGAGAGTAGACCAAATACACAAGAAAAATTGACATATTTACCGAAGAAAAAAAAAATAGTAGAAAATCTTATTGCCCGAAAAGAGGGACAAAGAAAAGGAAGCAAGTGATCAACATTAAAAAAGAAATCTTTCCCACGAAAAAAGAAACTGCAGCTCATCATCCCAAATTTTACCGAAAAATAATCCCAAATCTTGCCCGAATAGGCAACTGACACAAAGAAGATTTGAGACGTAACCAGAAAATCCCGTTTCAACTGACCAAATCTCTACTAAAGTTGGGAATAAAAATAAAACCATGAATAAACAGAACGGAAATACAATAATCGTCAAAGTTTCAATCAAAACGAAACCTGTTTAAACAAAACACCGAAAACGAGAGTTTAGAAACACTTACACAAGCAGTCCTTCAGTGAAAACGAAAAATTTTCACCAAAAACATCCTTACAATACCTCTAGGGTTTCACAGTACACACTAAGCCAAAATTGAACAACCTCGAGACCTCTCTGCTTGAGATGAAGAAGCAGAGAAAGAACACATTTCATCTCTAAATCACAAGCCCAAAAAAGAACTTCTTCCCTAGGGTTGATGACCAAAAAGCAATCGAACTTAACAAGTTTGAAACGTCTGTTCTTCAAAAGAAAAGGAGAAAAGGAAAAAAAGAAGAAGAAGATTAAGGAGGAAGATGCATTTAGATTGCGAGTTGCAGAGAGATAGAGAGAGAAAGAGGGATTATCATACCTGGTTTGAACGGTGTTTTGAGTTTTCTGAGTCTCTGTGAGAAGCAGTTGTAAGCGTAGCGGGAACAAAGACAGAGAATGTCGCCTAGACTTTCCAAATGCTCTCCTCGACTTCTCTGTTTCCGGATGGAAATGGCGAAGCGGGTAATGGGTATATATATTATGATAGATTCGTTTTTTGTTAAATGACAGATATATCCCTTGTAGCTTTTCTGTTTAGATTGGACGTATATGGCCCAACATCTTTCGGCGCGGCTGGGATTAGGTGCGAATAAGGTCGTACAAATAGGTGCGAACAACACCATTGGGGCTCCGAAAAATGATTTACACTTTTGGGGAGCACTTGTCAGTTTTCATTGATGATGTGTCCACACCCTGGTGCCGTTTGCACCTATTTGTACGGACTCCATTCATACCTAATCTTCTGGTTTTCGGCGGCTTCAAAACATGACATCTTGCCGATGCAGATATGGTCACCTCCTTATCCAACGACTAAAGTCCTCTAAGCATGCTGGGACACATCATATCAAAAAGTGATTATTTTTTTGGGAGATGAAATCACTCTTCAGCGCCATGTGTTCCCCTGCATGCAAAGTGACTTTACCAAATTGGACGTAAACGGGCCAAATACGAAACAGATATATATCCATCTTCATTTACTTAACCAAAACCGGATACGAATTCAATTATATGTGGATATTTAAAAAGACTTTATGTCAGAAGATTAAAATTTTGAGTGGTGATACAAATACTTTGGGATTAAAAATATAGGGTGAGGGAGAAAAGTGGAAAGGAATTGCAAGATTTATAATAGCAATAAGAAAAGCAAGACTAGAAGTTTAGAACACCCAAGAGAATAATAATGTTGGAGACTCTGGATTGTAAATTCAAGAGTAGAGGTGAAGTTTAGGGCAATAATGGAGGTTTAATCACATTCAATTTATGCTATATGAATTAGAATCAGAATCCAGGTCAGCATCAATCTAACTCTTTTCACTCATGAACAAACAATAAAGTCAAGATAGTAATATTTATTCTGGGCATTTACAAGTATTTGGTTGTGTTTGTTATGTTCACATGGTTGAACCATCCAAAGAAAAGTTAATAAAAGTAAAACCTATAAATAAGAACTAATCTTATCATTAAAGGCAAGAGGGGATTGTGTGTGCTTGCGTTACACTTATAGTCTCTGCATGCTTAAATTGCGTAGAGGTTTTATTTTTATTCAAGGCAACTGGTTGGTTAAGTAAATGATAACCTATCTATTTTACAATAAATACCATTTATTGTTTCCAAAAAATATATTTATTTTAAAGGGTAATTGTTGGTTAAATTATTTATTTTTTTTTTTTTTTTTTTTTTTTTTCAAGTATGTGGTTATTAATAAGGATACAAATTTATTTATTAATCTTCTGAACTTCCATACCAGAATTATGTCCAATGACATGGGAGCCACCCATACGTAGGTCCACCTTAAAAGTTTCTTCCTATTGTTACCAAAAATCAGCTTAGGATTATTCTATTTCCAATTGTTGAAACAAAACATAATATGTGAGTATGGAATTCTTGATATATGTGGAACACTTCAATTTATCAACCCATCCTTATTCATAATGTCTAGTTTTTCAAATATGAGAAAGTTCACACCATGTATTGCAAAACTCAACTAAGTGCAGAAATGATATTGATAAATGCTTTAATCAAAAAGCCTATGATTTGCACTCACTCTGCTTATTACCCGGAGAGAGATAGAGAGGTCTAAAAGTAACAGGAATCATATCGGCATTGGATGAATACGTGGACATACCACAGCCGTGTGAATAAAGTAATCAACACTTTTAATATTACAGGTGGCATTAGTACCTTTCTTTTTATCTGGCAAATAGCACTAATTGTCTTAGTACCAAACTAATATTGTCCTTGAATTCAACCACGCCAGGCTTTAAATACCTTTTTTTTAAAGGATGTGGAGGGAAAACCTCAGAAGCATTTCCTTTTCAGGATCAAATGTTCTGTGATCAATAAAAGTGCCTGTGAATACGTTATAGTCTGACATATATGTTTGGATTAAGCACATTAAAAAAAACGTGTTCATTTGAAAAGGTAGGTGTCAAAAAAGAGGTACCAAATTCAATAGCACATCATGCCAATCTGTGACATGTTTGTATAACACTTACTATCACATACAATCATTTTCCCTTTTTAACCATTCTCACCGGATTTTTGTTCTTTTTTTTTTTTTTGTTTGTTCTCACCTGTCTGCCTTGGGTGCCTATCTAACTCATGAGCTAAACACAGCATGGGGGGACTGATATCCTCTGCGATGCCCTCTTGTGTGATGTTCAAGGGTCAAGACACGAGGGTGGGACCCATTCACTTTTTTGGATGTTCCATCACCTCCAAAAATGAATGGGTCCACTCCCCTTTGTCTTGGCCCTCAAGCGTTGCACAAGGGAGGTGTTGCAGAGGATATCGCTCTCTGTGAGGAGGGTGGATTGTATCTGCTCCTCTCCGCAACCTGTCAAGGGGTGGGCACATCAGCACCGACAAGTGATATGTGTCCCCCCAAAAAGTGAAAATACTTGTCGGTGCTAATATACCCATCCCCTGACAGGGGCAGAGAGGAGTGTTAGTTAAGAGGAACGGTTACAATCTACTCTCGAGCGTGGGATGTTCTACTGTACTGTAGCTAGCAACATTGTTTGCATCCATATGTCAATGCTTAATTTGCATCGAAACAAAAGTAAGAGGTTCATACAACTCTTTATAATTGGTCTGATTTGTTAATGAGGAGTCGGATTATTTTCCTTAATAATAAGGATATCACTGGATTTCACTTTAGAAAAGAAAATAAATGACCCTTTTCTCAAGAAGTGGTGTAATCCTAATTCTGACATGCCAACCCGTTTGAACACTTTGATTTTTACGGTTAAGATTGGGTAATCCTAACCTAGCTTTGTGTTGGCTTTGGGTTAGGCATCTTGTAGCATAATCCAGCTCAATATACCAGAGACCTAATATAACCTTAATCATGTATGTTGGGTTTTGGCATGTTATTAGCCAAAAGGAAACATTTGCATTGAGTTGGTTTCTTCTCCAACTAGGAGAAATGGAAACATGTGGGTATCTATCTATAAGTCTCACAAGGCTAAAAACTCTAAATATCTCTATATATAAAATATAAAAGCTGATGAACTTGAGTTTTTCTTTTTGGGTTTTCATAGTATTCTTTTTTGGGTTGTGAGAAAAAGGAGAGAATATGGGTTTTTCACAGGATTAAAAGAAATTAGGGAGAAGGGTATAACAGTGTTACGGATTTGAGTTCAAGAACGAGAGCTTTAACAAGAGAGTTTTGCATATCATTTATTTTTCTTATATTGTGAAAAACGGATATCCTATAAAGGTAAACATCTTAGTTAAAACACGTAAAAATCAATATCTTGTGTGATTGTTGATTTCTTTGCTATTGTTTTATTATTTATTATATCAATAATGAGTGGTTTAATTTTGTATCATATCATGTAAAATTTCAAAGGTTTTTCTATTGTGCCACCAATGTACATTTGAATCCCTTATCCATCCATTTTGTTTTTTTAATACCAAATTGGATTTGACTATCCAACTTAAATTGGGTAATCAGTCGTTATTCTCAGAGCTCAAGCCAACCTATTGCCACCTCTATCAAAAAGCACTAAATTGGGTTCAAATCATCTACAGTCTGAATAGAGATATATCATACAAGTATTTACCCAAATACATGACATGATGCTTGACAAAAGGTACATAAATAAATACATAAGTATTTTATGTACTTTGTGTTTACTGTAATACACTCCATTGGCCCATGTATTTTTTTTCGAAGCAAATGTTCTGTGATAAAAATGCCTCTAGTGTATATGGTGAATTATAAATAGACATGTGTTGTGTTTGGGGGTAAAATGGTCCAAAAAAGTGTTCAATTGAAAAGGTAGGTGGTCAATAAAAAACATCAAATTCAAAAACACATCTTGTGGCAATCAATGGCACGCCTTTAGAGGTCTGTCTCAAAACAATCATTCAACTTTTTTTAGGCATTGTTTTAAGCACTGATTGGTACTGGTATGATTTCTCTCCATTCAAACTGGCATTGATTCAAATCCCACCAAACACGTAGATTCAATTATTTTTAAGGCAAATAACTAGGGTTTGATGGCACTATCATTGTGAATATGACTAATCTAGAGGGATGAACTAGATTTCGACAACTTCAGCTTACACAAGGCTAGCAATCTAGGCACCTATTGAACTTGATAACAAAAGGTTTGAAAACTATTGAATGATTTTGTGGTCATTATAATATGGGTAATTTTGGTCTTTCCACTAGTGGGGGTGCAGTTACCAACAGAAAAAAAATAGTAGGGGCGCTCAAATTGGTATTGATTACCCAGGAAAACCAGCTAATAAGGCTACCACACTTTGTTCTCATTTTCAAGAAAGCATTTTTTGTCAAGGAGTTTGGTGATTGGTAAAGACTTTGCCAATGACTTTGGTCATGGAAGCTTTTGTCAACAATTTTGTTTGTTCTGATAAATCAATTTTTTGGTAGGTAATGAAGTATGCTGGTGGTACGTAGGGAAAAAGAAAACAAAGAGAAGTAAATATTAGTATTAATTGTGACTGGGTGGTAGTTGTATGACATAACACATTTGATTAAGGTAGTATAGGCTGTATAGCAACAACCTAGATTTGACCACAGATGGGAAATGCAAAAGAGGTGGTGATGAAACTTTTGCTGTTCAGCAATTAAGTTACAAAGAAGCACTTTTATTTTTTGCAGATAAATAAACAAGTAAAAGTTTATTTGAATAAACAAGGAAGCCATAATATTGATTAACTAATCAATGGTAGGAGAAAGTGTGGAGTTAAATGAAACTGTTGTAGGTGAGAAGCTGTTCGGAACTTCGGATCATGATTCATAAGACTACACGAAAACCATGTGGAAAGAAGCGTGCCCATTTTGTTTTTAGAGAATGATTGAGTGCATATGCTCATCACCTAAAATGGAATCAACCACAAATGTAAATAGAAAATAGAAATGAGTTACTTTCTTGGGAAATGATCTTCTGTGACCAATGTGGGCAACATCTTAGACTGACACCTGACCTTTTTTTTTTTTTTTTTTTTTGAATTTGGTACCTTTTTTTTACATTCTTATACTTATACACACCATGTGTCAGCCCATGGTGTAATCACATATTGGTCAAACCAATTTTTAGTCACAGAAGATTTGCTCCCTTTCTTGAGATCCTAACACAAACCGTATAACCAAAATAATGCTTTGTCCAGGATGTACCGTTCATGGGGCCCACACCCCCTGTGAGGGGGCGGAGGTACATCCTGGACAGAACATCCTCTCTCTTTTACTAACATACCAGCGATGACTTAAGATGATACCAAATTGTTAAATATTATACAAAAACCAAATGAGATGATTATGCTCCATGTGATTTCCAAATGCAGCCTAAGGACTGTGATATTAGCAAGCCCAATATGTTTATTAGAAAACAAAAGTTCAATAATGAATTAGTGATCTTCATCTTGAAGAACAAACTCTATTGCTGAAATTTTGCTTCATAATTCTCCATTTGAGGTTAAGTCGATTAGAGATCTAAATTGGCACCTCAAAGTTTGAACATTTGGTTCTGTACACTTCCAATGTAATTCTTGGTTCCATTGTAAGTGTTATGCAGAAACCTAGATCTATGATCGCATACAATAAGGAAGAAGAGAAAAATAAAACAGAAAACAATCACACCACAAGAGCAAATTGATTTACGTGGTTTGGTTTTGAAGCCTACGTCCACGGGCAAAAATGGAGAAGAGCTTTTCACTATGATTGAAGAACAGAGATTACAATGAATAGTGTGATGGCATAGAAATCGAGAAAACCCCAAATATAAACCTCCAAAACCTTAATCTGCACGAGTCAGATCTGGACCCCAAAACAGATACAAAACGGGTCAAAAAAATTTAGTCTGGAAGTGTTGCCCCCGGTTTTCAGGTCATATTCGGGTTTCAAATCATCATCCCAGGTTATATCTCGGATTGAATACAAGACATTAACTCAATAGTAAGAGTTCCTTGGTTGGCTCATGATTGCATACATCACCTGTGTTGCTATTATGATCCACAAACTGTTATTGTGGATGGCTCGAACATCTTTTTTATTTTTGGGCCAAAGAAAAAAAAACTGACCATCCTCATTTTTCTTTGGACTTCTTAATTTGAACTGCTGCTTTGACAAGAGATGCCAAAATCCAAAATGCCAAAATATGCTGGCGTAGGAGATGGATACGTATCCTAAAAAAGTGAAAATCATCTTCAAAAAAAAATTGATTTTTCACTTTTCGCTTCTCCTGTCCCCGGGCATGAAAGGATGTTGATTACTCTTCAAGTCCAGAGGATTTTCTCTGAGATTTATTTGGGTGCACAGGAGATAGGACATTTATACAGAGGATCTTAAAGGTGTGTGTCCTTCACTGGCAGATAAGTCTGCGTGCTGGAGAAGTTTTTTTTCTCCTGTGGTAAGTTTTAGTCCAATGTCCCTCTACCATGTGCCAGTCGAAAAGCTCTCTTTAAGAGGCATTCTTAATTAATTTATAATTTCGACTGTTAACACTATAAAGAAAAAGCTACACAATACCTGGTGGGTCATACAACTAATATGGATAAGAGAACCAGACATGTGACCAATTAAATTACACCTACTAGTGGACCAGAAAAATGATATCGTCCATCCACGTGGCTGGCAAGAAAGAAACCTCTAAGCAAAGTGATCCAAATGACCCCTCAGGATTAGGTACGAAACCCAGGTGCGAAAGGCACCAGGGCTAGACACATCAGCTTCAAAAAGTGAAAAGCATAACTCAAGAAGTCTAAATCACTTTTTTGGGACTAATGTGTCAGGCCTTGGTGTCTTTTGCACCTCTTCACACTTGGGGTTTTGCACCAAAGCAAATCCTTTTTTACTAAAAATGTATTGTTTAGTAATTGTTTAAGGTCAAAAAAAGCATCTTTCTTTAATTAATCAAAAGTCGCCATGATGGTAACGTTTCCATTCTAAATTAACTTGCCTTATCAAATGCGTCAAATAAGATTGATAATGATACATAATATTATCCATCTGTTGTTAACAAGTACTAAGTAGAAACTGTCTATCAATGCTCGTTGGTTGAAAGAAATAAAGGTTGTGAGGTCCCTTTCAAATATCCATTAAAAGCACGCATAGGCGTGACTTAATAATTTTTATCCAAGAATTCAAAGAAAAACGAAAAGTAGCCAACCATCACAGCATTTGATACCCATGGCCTTTGGGATTGGCGTTAGGGGGGATGAGAAAGCGGATTTCCTACAGCACCAAGATGTGCGGTGACCCTGAAGTGCCAGGTGCTAGGCAACACGCATAAAAAAAAGTGAAAAAGCATATCTTGTGCGAGTGAAAAAACGCATTGGATGTCCTTTTCATTTTTTCTAGACATGTGTCTTCCAACAACTGGCGCTTTAGGGTTGGTCTTAGCACTGGAGGAAATCCGCTTTAGGGAAGGAAGGTGTTACGAATCTCCTTTTTGAGCCAAGGGACCATTACACTAAAATTAATGAAACTGAGACTCTTGTTTCGCTGGACATTGAAACAATCTTGCATTTTTTATTCGGTTTTTTTTTTTTTATAATACAATTTTTATTCAGTTAGGACTCTAAAATTGCTAGTTTAATGCATTTATATTGAGATGTGTCTTTTCAAGAAAGAAAGGATATGTTGCACCTAATTTTTCTGAACATCCCCATATACAAAAAGTGCTGTTTAGATTAGGTATTCATGAAGTTCATTCGGATGCGTGCAAACGGCACCACTCACTAGGGCTGAAAAGTGATATACACTTTTTGGGAGGGGTGCTCATCACTTTTCGACACTGATGCATCCGTCCCCTGGTGCCATTTGCACGCATCTGAATGAACTTCATGAATACCTAATCCTCTGTACAAGAAGTGAAGTATATAAGGTTAAAAAGTGTTCAAATGAACATTTGCTCTTATTTAAAAGAAGCATCAAATTCAATAAACCATTACATGTCAGCCTGTGGTGTGGAGACACGGGAGGACAAACAAATTTGGGTGTAGACAATTGGCCTACCGCTATCAATTCAAGAAACGTACATTGGCAATTGTCATTCAACGGTGCTTAGCTTAAGGTGCTACGTTTAATTTGTTTGGTGTTTCTGCATTCAAAGAATGTATTGGTTATAAATTTAGTCTAATTATTTCACACTCTCTCCTACTAAACTTTCATTTTTTTCTTTCCTCTCATAGCACTAGTTTAGTTTAGTTTAGAAGTGCTATTTCACTGTCATTGGAAGCTTCACCATACATTGGAAACCTCACTTTGCTTTGGAATTGGAAAACAACGGAGGAAGAAGATTACACAGATGTGGGTTTATGGAGAACAATCAACAGTGCCCTTTTATCACCACCTTATTTTCTCCAAATTATTACTTGTTAATATTGGTGAAATGGCCCTTTGCCTGGGAGGGAGGTGTACAACCAATTTTATAGATCTGTCTATGATCACTGAATGGACACTGCATACACATTAAGCTAGTAGTTCAAATGTAGACAAAATATATTCAATTATTTCAACTGGATGGACAAACAAGATGACACCAATAAGATCACCTAATTTTCTTATAAGCAGAGTGACTGAGGTTCTAATCATCTCTGGCGTGATTGGAGACATATCATGTATGTCATTACAAAACAAATATACGACACAATGCTGGACAAAAGATATTTTGGTACATAAATTGATACTTATTTATTCTATATTTATTATAACACCATCCTTTAACTTATGTGTATTTACCAAGATACCATTTCTCAGGCATTATCTCACGCATTGATTGGTACTATTGTGGTATATCTCCATTCAGACTGGACATGACTCAAACTGGCAGGATTTTCTACACTGATGTTAACCTCCGCTAAGGTCAAGGGGTGGCCACGTCAGTATCAGAAGTGATTTACACATGCCCCCAAGAAGTGCAAATCACTTTTGACCCTGATTTTTCTGCCCGTTTGACCCTCGGGTGACTGCAATGCTGCAACCAAATCACTTAGTCTCTTCTTTATTTAACATTTAACTAATATTAAAGGTTCATTAAAAAATTATTGGGTCTTTAATCCTATCTTTGCTGTATACTTAAATATATTGCTTTGTCTTCACAAGAAAAGAAAAGGAAGAAGGAAGGTAAAAAAGAAAATGTACTTAAGTCATAGCAGTAATTCTACTCTTTTCTAATCATACCATTCTTCGTTGGCAATTTTTAGGAGTCAATTGGTGCGTGAAGCTTTAACCACCACAAGAGTCAAGCAGAAGCCGAGTGAGGTTTCTTTTCCTCTCCATCCAAGAAATACCGCCTTTACGGTTTTTTACATCTCGCGCTGTCACAGTCGTCCAAGATAGAACCCCACCAGTGTCTACTTTTTTAACATACCATTACCGTCATGACAAGTGTTCCGTGTTCCTTTCAGCTTCATTTGATATTTTTTTTGTTGTTTCGCCCTCCAAAGCATGTGAATGTGATGTTTTAGAAAATATATCTAAATGTGGAAGAGGTTTAGATTGTACCACAATGTTGCACCATCAATGATTGCCCTAATGAGAAAGAATTTGGAATGAAAGTCTCGTAGCCAACAAAAAAAAAATAAAAAATCATAGCAACGTAAGTGTGTTTCTCACCCAAAACATTAATTGAATCAAACATCAATTATATGAGCGTTAAGCAAATTCTACCGCTTGCAAGTTTTTATATTGAAGTAACCAAATCAAATTGTTCCATGTATTTATGATATTTTTTATGTATGGTGCTGGCAGATAGTTTTGTATTAGGTTTATTGACAATTAAAAGGATATTATGATTGACATGGTTTTAAAATTTGGATCAGTGGTCTAGATCACCGAGGGCCGATCCAATCCTGGATCGTTTTGAATTAGATGATCCAAGGTTGGATCAGACGATACAGTTATGAATCTTTGACCAGCCTCATATCGTGATTGGAAATATCCAAACAATCTGAAATGATATTCATGACCCACACCCTAAGATTGGATCACCTCGGGGCAGCATCGTCCAGTTATAAAACTATGTTGTTTGGTAAAAGAATATTTATTGTAAAGTTTCAATTGGCCAAAAAATATTAGTATTAAGAAAGGAAATATAAAAAGTAAAGGTAAAGATGGTTGCTATCCATTAAAGAAGGGTTGTTGTAACCTTAGGTGATAATATTTCATTTCTCCTAGTTTTCCTACTGCCACAACTCTAAGCCCATTGTTATTGAGGGCCATCATGGTATTTTTTGTGGGTGGTATGAAGGTAGGTTTCTTAATGTAGCAACATAGTTGAAGCTATAATATAATTCATTAGAAAGGCCTTTGGGTAAAAGTCCTAATGAAATTTATAAAATACAAGGCTTTTTATTTGATGTTGGCATAAATCCATACTTTTTTTATGCTCTAGCTTCATGTATTAATTCATTCTCACTCACTCTTTCCCAAAGATTCATTGCATGGATTGTAAACTTGATTCACAATAATTGATGTAACTTTAAACATTTCCTTTGTTATTGTCAGTAGAAACTATGATGCTTTTCTCTATTCATCTGGCAATTTCTTAATTCAAAGGATCCTGTTAAACAATTTTGTTAATCAGGATATGCCATTGTCTTTTGCGATATACCTTCCTATATATCTACCTTTCTTTAATCCTTATATATATGGTTCACAACTTTTCAATGAGGCTATTTACCAAAAATTAAATAAATACATAAATAAAAATAAAAACCTTTCAGTGAGGCTTTTAACAACCTATTACCTTTTATTTGGCATTGCTTAAAATAAGAACTTGGCTTCTTTTTACTGAAAAATAAGTACATAAATAAAATAAAAAAATAAATTCCTTAGAGATAATTAGAGAAAATTGGTTTGTGAAGGAAGCAGAAAAGTAGGCTAGAGAGTAAAGGATTATTGATTTAGCTTATTATTTGTCTAATAAGTCTCACAGATGTGCTTCATTTATTGTACCCATGTAATCACTCCATTGTGGTTCATGTGATCAAAGGACAGTAGTGTATTCCATTACTTATTCCAATTGGAAGGTTTTAGAGGCAATATCACTTTTCGACTATCATGAGAATGTTTAATGTTTCCTATGCTTTCCAACTTCTGAAGTAGGAAACCAACCTGGCACCTTGCCTCAACCTTGAGCCCAGTTAAATTACCCCCAGATTTCGTGCGCACAAAAGAGGTGTGCAAGGACCGGGGGGTGGACATGGAAGGTTTTAGAGGCAATATCACTTTGCGACTATCATGAGAATGTTTAATGTTTCCTCTGCTTTTCAACTTCTGAAGTAGGAAACCAACCTGGCACCTTGCCTCAACCTTGAGCCTAGTTAAATTCCCCCCAGATTTCGTGCGCACAAAAGAGGTGCACAAGGACCAGGGGGTGGATACATCAGTGCCGAAAAGTGATAAGCGAGCCCCCAAAAAGTGTAAATCACTTTTCGGTGCTGATGCGTCAGCCCCTTGGTCCATGCACAAATTTTGTGCACATGAAATCCGGGCTCAGTTAAATTGTTATGATCCTGGTTTTGCCCCATCAATCATCTGGCCCCATTTTGGGCTGGTTTCTCACTTATCTTGCCTCCTCTACTTCCCTATACCCTTCTCTTCAGCCCTTTTGCTTCTTTCATTCCCTTTTTCTTGTGGTCCACTGCGTCAAAACTAGTTTGCTTTCAATAAAAAATATAACAACTCTTGTGTATATTTTTCAGCTAGGCATTTCACCTAGCAAGAGAATACTACAAAGTTCCCTCTAAGGTCTACCCTACACCGATACGTTGGCCGGTCACGATCCATTGGCACAAACTGCCTCCCAACTAGGTGGGTTTTATGGGCCCAGCTGATCAAAGCCCAATGATAACAATTGAACTATCGACCACCAACCCATAACTCAACCCAACTTGAGAATCAAATTGATGTGCTAAACCCATGCCCAATATGAGTGTAATTAACAAACCACCTCCCAACTGTTAGGTTTTATGGGCCGAACTAATCTAAGCCCAACGATAACAATTGAACTATCAACCTGAAACGGGAAAAAATTAGGTGAGAATGAATTTCATGAGAACCATGAAAACGGCACCAGGGTGCAGAAACATCAGTGCCGAAAAATGATAAGCACCACCAAAAAGTGTAAATCACTTTTCGGTGCTGATGCATCAACCCCCCTGTTGCCGTTTTCCCGGTTCTCATGAAATTCATTTGCACACAATCCGAGCCCACCTCAAACCCATAACTCAAACCAACTTGAGAATCAAATTGATGTGCTAAACTCATGCCGAATATAAGTCTAATTTACTGACACCCATGCCCAATCCAGGTGTAATTTACTTGAGTCAGGTTTATCCGTGTTCAATCATACTAGGTTTGGTTGAGGGCCTATTTAGGGGTTCCTTGGGCAAGCGGGGTTTGAACTCACATGATCAGCTTTTGAATTAAAACATTCGGTCAAGCCTTCACCTTGAAAAAGAGTCAATGAACCCCCACCAAATTACAATCAGAGGAACTCTTAAGCGTGCTGATTCAATCTTTACCAATCTAAATTTTGGGATTAACTAATAAAATCTATATACTACAAAAAGCAAAAGTTGATTAAAATGCTCGTTATAGAACAGTTGTTGAACTCAAATCCTTGGACCCTTTGAGAATGCTCTCACCATAGCTAACCTGCAAAAACGTCTTTATCACTGACTTTACTTTAGCAACGATGTCAATTGGGTCAGGCTAGCGTGAAACCTAACATGTCTGGCCAAAAAAATAATTAGGTTGGACCAATCTAATTCTGGGTCAAATTGAGTTCGGGTCCAATTTTTAGACCTAAAGTTTTATTCGGACTGAGTTTCAGTAGGTTCAAGTTCAACCCGAGATCCTGCCTTTCCCAAATTAGTTAGCAAATAATAATTTTATTTATATGTTACTATTAGGTTTATATATTTTTAACAAATTTTCTATCATCAAATATTTCAAATTTTCAAATGTCTAATGGTTTAAGAAAAGCCCATTTAATATCCATATAGGCCCAATTATGGGCTTAAAATCAACCCAAAAATAAGAAAAGAGTTTTAATTTGGGTAACCTGTTGTTTTAAATAGACTGAGTTTGGACCCGACTTAGAGGCCCGAAGTTTTATTCGGACCGAGTTCAATCTGGGGTAAAACGTTTTGGGCAAGTTTGGACAAACCTCAACCCGGCTCAGCCTGGCCAGATTGACAACCCTAGACTTTAGGGATGACAATGGGTCGGGTTCAGTGTAGGTTCTTGGCTGACCCGAGATCAATCCGCCCCGTAACAAGGCATGATGCAAGCAGTGAAATTCAAACCTGACATTTGTCGCATAACCTGCATTTCATTTCTTGGGTGACACGTTTTAATTAAAATAAAGTTTAGTTTACCCCAGACCGGAAAATAGATCAGACAAGCTTTGAAGATCCTCTCTGTGGAAGAAGGAAAAACCCTAGAAATGTCGAGCGAAGGAATTGAGGTCGAGAGAGGTCTAGTTCGTCTCTGCATCGAAGCTGCGAGCGAAAGCGCAGAGAGCGTAGAAATATGGCGTAGGCAGCGAAGAACTCTCGAACGAATGCCGACACAGCTCGCAGAAGCTCTTCTTCGTCGTCTCCTCCGTCGTCGACTCGTCGCTCCTTCGTTGCTGGAGTAGGGTTTGTTTTTGATTTGATTGAATTGCCTTTCTTTCTGTTTATCTTCTAGTGTTGATAGTTTGCTACAGTTCGGTGTAATTCGATTGAAATTGGATGTTGTGGAGCAGATTATTTGAAAAACCTAAGCCATATGACAGGAAATTAGTGTGAAATTTAGCATCAATAGTGATAGCTTGTAAGCCATAAAGTTTATGTTTTGGTTCCTATTTTAGGATTCGGTGATCTTTAGATCCTTAATAAGCTCCGTGCTCTGAATTTCCAGTGGTTTGCTAGCATTTTAGGATTTTTGATCAGAAAATGTATTTTTGTGTTATCACGCACTGGAATTCAGCCCTTTGCTGAGGAATTCAGTCCTTTGCTGAATGGCAACGTGTGGTATTTTGAAAAAAAAAGAGTACAATATCTTATGCACTCCTTAGAAAATGAAAAAGACTCACGGTTCTCAATAAAAATTTCAGCAGCACCTCCTCTAGATAGGGTCCATGGGGATAGAACCCCGGTCCATGGGGATAGAACCCCATGTCAACTGATGTAAACCTGATAGGAAAACAGCGAAAACACTACAAAAGTATATATATAAAATATGTGTGTATCTACATCACTAAGAATGCCATCCACAAGATAACTTTCCATCATCCCATAACCAAAAAATATGTACAAGGGTCATACTATACATAGGTAAGTATAAAAGCTATAAAGTCCCAAAATATATAAAAATGATAAGATCTACAGAGCCTTCTAAACTCTATTAGTATACCACAATATATATAAGGACTCTGTCTCTGCCGGATACCTGACATCCGGCTAACAGCTCCTCTGATCCTGACCAGCTATATGTACTGTAACACTAGACGCGTCCTCTGCGAGGTGTTAATATTTGGGTCAGCGATATGTGTCAAATAAGGAAACCACCCTTTAACAGTTTATAACACACACACACCTACAATATCCATGTAGACATTATCATCAGGTAATATAAATAACAATCAACAAATAACAAATACAAACAAGATCAACATGCCAAGACATATCTTATATATGACAACAAGAATGAATATAACACTTGCATAAACAGGATCACATGATACCAATGACTTAATATAAAAGTAAGTCTTTATTATTAAGAAAGTTTATAATGTACTAGGATGCAATGCTTTTACATGAATATATGCATCGAATGATACAGTAGTTACATCTCTCTGAAGTCTGATATTTGCCATAAAAATCATAGATAACGTGTAAATCATCCAGCCTCACATTAGACTCTAAACGATATAAGAATATCTAGCCTCTTCTAGGCTTAACTGAATAGTTATAATTATTCTGGTCCTATAGGTAAGAATAATGAATATAAATAACTATCAGACTCGACAATACGTGCAAGAATCCTCATATATAAAGGAATAGACTTCGTAGTGGACAATTGTAGAATAATCACATCATCAACACACTGAGCCAATAAAACATATAATACTGTTCCTGAATTTCACCTAGTGATTTACCCAACATGATAATCGTGTCAGGAGTTCCGAACTGATCAGATCTGGGGATCCCCTCCACGTCTCTATAGGTAGGGATAGGTTCTATGACCCCACGAACCTCGTCAGTGATCTCCCACATGAGTCACGTTAGTGGCTTCGGGTCGTCATGCCCAGAGGCTCCTTCTGCATCTATATATACAAAGATAGCTAGTAACAGGTGTGTCCACTGGACTGTTGCCCAAACAAACCTAGCCACGGAGGCGGCTCCGGATTTCATATTCAGGGGTCCCTTCTACATCTCAATATGCGGGAATCACATCAATCAAGTAACCATAATATCTCAGCCCATATGAGAATGTAGCTATAACATGAAGTCCCACAATATATATGTAGGTAATTCTAGTAGAAGAACCATGTCTCATGATAATATATGATACCGCGGCCATCATGAATACCCGACTATATAAAATATGCGGTCTAATGTGACAATTAGAATGGGCTGTTGTTTTCCCTGCATTGGTAGCTCATAATAGCGTATGTAATGTAGTTACTAATACTTATGAAATGCATCATTTCAAGTTAAATTAAGGAACCATGTCCAGCACAATGGAATTAAATAATTCTCACAAAATAAAATAAGACTTATGCATTTAACTATTTTTCAGGCATTAAAATTTTGCATCAACTCAGGTAAAGCACCTAAATATATCAACAATATCATAGGAACTGTCTATGGAACATGCCAAAATTTACCAACATATGTTCACAGGTTTTTAATGGAAAACAAATTTAGAACTAAACATATCGGTTGTAGACAACAATTTCCCTAATTAAAATTTGTAGTAAACGGTGTATTTAAGTATGTTTGAAAGCTTGCTACAATTTCAGGTGTTACCCATAACAGAAAATAAACCTGTGAAACAATTATTCACCCATTTAATTTCAAAATTAATTTTTAATAGCATGCTTTATGGCTGTAGGGATTTTTCTGGGCAGCAAGAACATTTATCAAATCTTCTATGTCATTTTCAACTACTTTGGAGTCTTGCACATCAAGTTTTCCCTTTATTATCTTAATTTCATCTTTAAAATCAAAAGGGAAAAATATATTTTTGTACTTTAGAAATTAATCTCATGTTATACTTCAAATTAGATGCAGGAATTTCTCAAAAATCAAAGCTCTAACTAATATTCACAACTTTCCATCAAACCTCTACTTGGATTCCATACAACAACACAATTTTTAGGGTTATTGAATTGAGGAAAACAAACATATGAAGATAAATCAAGCTAGGGTTTATAGGAAAGAACAAAGAACACCCAACAATTGTACAAAAATCCGCTATAAAATGAAGAAGGAGAGGTTACTTACCTCCTCTTGCGAAATTTGGTCGATTTCCGCAAGAAATCTCCTCTTTTTACCCCTTTTCCTCTTCTTCTCCACAATTTCTCCTTTCTCAGGTCACTCCTCCACTTACGGTCGAACGAGTGAGGGAAAAACCCTTATTTTCGTTCTTTTAGTTCTTAGTTTATGGGGAAATCCCGAATATTCCCTTGCACAAAAATGGATTATTACATGTATCATCCTGGGAAGGTATCTGCTACCGCAGTACAATCTTACCGCAGCAGCTCCATCATTGTTGATTGATTGAAAACATGCTCCGAAGCACATGTTTTCAATTACCTTTCCTTGATAGAGATGACTTATGCAGATTCTTTGAACATGGGTTTTGGGGAAGTCAGAAGGTCCTTTGCTGTGAGATCAAATTTAGAATTGAGTTTTGATCATGGTAATATATGGAAACTAATAGAATAATTTCGGCAACTGCACTCTTTCAATTCTCTCTCTTCCTCAGGCAGTCACTTGAATGACCCTAAATTGAATATGCAAGGATCGGTGATGTGGTGTTGCCTTGTCTTAGGTGATTGTGTAAGCCACCTTTCCCATCATTTTTGGTAATAGAACTTGTATGCAAATGAGTTCCTCGGTGATATAATGTCTTACCTCAAATGGTTGTTTAAGTGACACTAAAGTGGCCAAGGAGATGCGTGGGTTACTGTAGCATATGTGGCGAGCTAGGTGACCGAAGTAATATCTATGGATGAAGAAGTTTGTACTTGAATATATGTTCCTACTAGACATGGTACTGCCTTGCATCAGGCAATGGCCTAGTTGACCAAAGGTTGTAAAAGATTTTGGTTCCTCAGACTGCTGCTTTAGATAACATGCTTTAAATCTCAACGAGGTCCTCTGTGGCAAGCAATCCAGATGATTTTTGTGGATGGCTGAGCTATAACTAGTACTCTTTCTGTCTTTCATGCTTTTAATATTGTTATTTTCATACCCATACTCATAAAAGTGGTGCAGGCCAAGGTTGGATGGAATGGATTTTAGGAGAATTTCTAATTTTTAAAGGGATTGGTCAGGAAGACCTTTCGAGGAGGAAATGAAAAAGGCAGTTTGGGACCTGGAGATTGACTAGTCCCCAGGCCCCTATGGCTTCTCTATGAGCTTCTATGGTTTTATTTTTTTGGATTTGTTGAAAGGAGACGTCTTGGAGGTGGTGAAGGATTCCTACCAAAGAGGTTTTTTTGGATAATGGGAGTAACGCAATGATCATATCTCTAATTCCAAAAAATGGGGAAGCCATTACTTAGACTAGTTAGTTTGGTGGGAAGTATTTGTAAGATCATATCTAAGACCTTATAATATAGGGTGAAGGAACTTATAAAAAAAAAAAAAAGTATAGGGTGAAGGAATATTTATCTTGATCATTTCAAAGGAGCAAGGGGCTTTCCCAGAAGGAAGATTGATTCTAGATGGTGTGTTAATGGAAAATTAAGTGATTGATTCTAGATTAAGACTGGGTATCCCAGGTATAGTGTGCCAAATAGATATGGGAGAGGCTTACGATCATGTGAACTGGGGGTTCCTTGATTATATTATAGGGAGGACAGGCTTTGGGGTTAGGTGGAGATATTGGATGGAAAAGTGCTATGGATCAGTATAGCTTTCGGTTCTCATTAATGGTAGTCCAATTGGTTTTTTCTCAGAGTTCAGGGTTTGTGCTGGGGTGACCCACTATCATCTATCCTTTTTCTCTTAGTGGCAAAAGCATTGGGAAATTGGTTGAGAATGGCAGCATGGTTGAATCTGATTGAGGGGTTCAATTTTAAAAGGGGTGAGCTAGTTATCTCTCACTTGTAGTTTGCTAATGACACTTTGAATTTCTGTACAGATGTGCAAAATTAAGAATGAGCAGTTGTATTTTGAGGTGCCTCAAGGTGGTATCTATTTGTGGATTAATTTTGCAAAAAAGTACCATTTATGGAGTGGGAGATGTCTCTAATATGGATATGTTTGTGAGAAGCTTTGGGCGTAGATAGGAGCAATTACCAGCCCATTACTTGGGACTCCCACAAGGAGCAAGTTAGGAACAAAGAGGTGTGGGGTTGGGTAACAGATCAAATCAGGAAGAGGTTAGTGAGTTGAAAAAGTTTGTACTTATCAAAGGGAGGGAAGCTAATTCTGGTAAAGGCTTCTTTGGCTAGCATTCTAATATACTAGTTTTTATTTAAGATACCAAGGGTGGTGGCAAAAGAGATAGGAATAGCTTTAGAGATACTTTTTTGTGGAAAGGGTGAGAGGGTTTCCCTATCACTTACCTCGTGGCATGGGATGAGGTGTGCAAGCCAAAAAGTGACACAGGTATTGGGTTTCAGCAGAATGTAACAACTAATAAGGCTCTCCTATGTAAATGGATTTGGCGGTTTGGGGAAGACGTGGAAAACTTATGGAGAATAGTGGTAGCAACAAAGTATGGGGCATTAGATGAGTGGGAAAGTGGGAGGTTGTCCATGGATAGGTTTATGGAAAGGGATTATGAAGAATATGGATGAGTTTAGGAAAGGAGTAGTGATGGGTGTGGGAAATGTGAGGAGAAACTTATTCTGAGAAGATTGTTGGTATGGTGGCTTGACAGCCAATCTTGAGGAGGGCATTGAACGTTTGGGAAATGGATCATGTAGCCAATATTTTGGATAGTTTAGGGAGGCTTATAATTAAAGGGGAAGGAGAGGACAAAAGAAGATGGGATAAGGAGAAAAATGGCTGTTTTTCAGTTAGATGATGTTATAGTATGCTTAATATAGCCATCAAGTGGAATTCCCTGGAACGAAATTTAGTTGAAGGAGGTTCCCTCAAAGGTTCAATTCTTTAGTTGAATGGCGTTGTTAGGCAAAATTATTACAGTGGAAAATTGCATTAAGAAAATGGTTAAATATTCTAAATATTTGTCTAATGGGCTATAGAGATGCAGAGTTGAATCCACACTTGATGATTCATTGTCTCTATATGTTGGAGATATGGTCGGAGGTTATGAAGGATTTTGAGCAGTGTTGGGTGATTCCTCCACATCTGATGGTGTTGTTAGGGAGCTGGAAGATGAGGGCATTTTCAGATAGAGAAAAACGCCTTTGAAGGATAGAGCTGGTGGTGATTATATGGTCGATTTGGTTAGAATGAAATAATTGTGCATTTCAAGGTCATGTGGGAGTGGTTTGTAGAGCGTAAAAGGTTAGGTTACTTAGTTGGTTCTCTAGCCGCTATAGGAGTGAGGAAGTGAATAGGGTTGACTTGGGAAGGAGGTGGAGGGAGGTAATAGGGCAGAATTGAGGGGTTTTTGGGGATCTGGGGTTGGGGGTGGTGTTTTGGCCTTTTGGTTTTTGTTTTGTTTTGTTTCTCTTCTGGGTAGGGTGGGTTTATTGGCTGTCATCTGGGGTATTGTTCTTTTTTGTTCCTGTGGATTTGGGTTTGTTAATGGCTGTGGTTGTAAATGGCTTAGGGGCACCTTGTCCCATTAATCAATGAATTTTCCTTTTATTTATCAAAAAAAGTTGAGATTTTTGGTTTCCCATAAAGGTTTTACTATTCTTTCTGAAGTGGGTTTGGTTATAATTATCTTAGTTTTCCTTGTAGAGTTTTCAAACATTCAATAGAGGAGATCGATCTAAGGAACGAGAGCTCTGTGAATGCGGAATGGATGGCATACTTGGGTGCATTTCGTTTCCTTCGTTTGTTGAACATTGCGGATTGCCAGCGTATCAGTAGTTCTGACCTTTGGGCTATTTCTGGTATGGGCTTTTAATGCATCCTGGCCATGTGCTTTAGTGGGGTGGATAAGAAATTATCTTTCCCTGGCTTTGTTTTTTCTTTCTCCGATAATATATTTGTCATTATCAAATGAAGGAAAAAAATTTAACGGGTTAGAATAGTCTTCGTTATTTAGATTATCATTCTTCCATATTAACATGAACTAGACTGCTTGCTTCAGGTACTTTGTGGCAATTTTTGGTGATGAAAAATATGTTTTAACCGATCTGTATATCTCAAGAATCTTCAGCTTGTCTATGTACATTGCTTCTTCTGTAATTGCAATTCCTGGAGATTAGAGAATACTCAACTTTGACTCAAGTAAACTTTGTCGCAACTATTTGGGTTTGGCAGTTCCTACATGAATCCTGAAGAATGTGTAAAGGCAAAATTTCATGAGTCTCTGTGCTTGCTGTCTTTGTTTTGTTTTCTTTGTTTGTTCTATTCACTGCCCTGGTGAATGCTCTGTTGTTTCTTTGCCTTTATTTGGAATAAATTGCTGCTTTATCTATCTCACAAAAATAAAAATAAAATAAAAATTACATGATTCTTCATTGGATCAGCAAGTGTTATACATCCTAGTTCCTACACCCCATACACTGATACACATACCCAACAATTTACTGGTTTTTACTCTCAACTGTCTTAATGGCTTGGCCACCTTTTGGATGGGACATAGCCTAAAGGATCATAATTATTCTATCTAATTCTCAATCATGGATGATCAAATGTCAATAAAGTCAAGAGTCAGGAAGAAGGTTGATTGATCATTTGGTATTTGTCTTCTTGGTCTTTGAAAACGTGGCCAACCTATTGAGCAGTCTGTATGTATGAATCTATTGGAGAATGCACGATATAAGGTCAATATGCATGAACATCATGTACTCCCAATTGAGAATATTCACGTTCCTGGGTGTAGATGACTGTGTTGAGATTTGTGATATATTGTTGTCTATTAGTGTTTGAAAGAGTTGCTTAATTTTAACAGTACATCATCATAAAAAAAAGGGAAAAAAAAAAGAAAGAAGAAAGAAAGAAAGAAAGAAAAAAGTTGCTTAATTTATGCTATTCTACTTTCCTTGTTTTAGGGATGGCTACCTTAAAAGAGGTGGCCCTGTCTAGATGCTCGAAGGTCACTGATGCTGGGATTGTGCATCTTTTATCCATTCCAAACTTGGAGAGATTACATGTTTCAGAAACAAGTCTGACTGCAGATGGAATTACGAGGCTCTCTTCCCTTAGAAACCTGTCTGTATTGGACTTGGGAGGTCTACCTGTCACTGATCTAGCACTGTGTTCACTCCAGGTATTTTGTGTTCCTTCTCTTGGGTCAGTTCTTTTACTGTGTCTTGTGTGGACTGATCTATTTCAATCTTCTTTCTTCATCTTTCTCTTAATTAGTAATGTTTGGTTCGGGGATGATTGGTGAATTTTCAGTTGCTGATAGCATTTAGATTTATACTTCTGTGCTAATTGTGAACCATGTAAACCCATATTATTAAAGACAATAATTACCATCTATAAATGAACTTTTAGAAGCTGAGAACATGTTGGACACATTCCATGATGTAGCACAAAGCTCTGATGTCAAAATTTGATGTAGGGTAATGCCAAATTATTAATGCGGAGGCAAGAATACAAATAAACAAGTTTTGAATCTTAAATTTCATCTAAGTAATCAAAATTGCTTAGAATTGAAGACAAGGATATATGAAAGGGAGTTAGAAGAGATTAGGGAAGAAAATAGAAAGAAATAACCCAAAAGGGTAATTCTGGAATTTTTGTGAAGAACCCCAAAATTACCAAAATACCCCTGATTGTGTGTTAGAAAATTATGAATTTTTCATGGTATATTTTGATGTACCTAAGGGTCTTCTGTTTAAGGTTTCATATTATTCTGAGTTGATTTGATTTATCAAATTATATAAAATTTAGTCTCCTATGTTCTTGAATGAAAAAATCTAAAACTAGTAAGGGGAATATTTGATTCTAGGAAGGTAGGGAAGAAGGAGAATCAGAGGGGTTTGGGGAAAACAAGCACAAATTAGCTTTGTTTGACTTGTGCGATTTGGACTAGAGGTTGTCCTAGAAAATTCAACTGTGTGATTATGCTCTATAGATTCTTTTATTTCCACCAACTTGAATCTTCTAGTATGTATGGTGTTGCAACTATGGCTTTAAATCTTGGATTGGTGGAACAGATCATCCATGCCCAAAACCTATCCGGATCGTATCGGATTAGCGGATCGGAGTATCATTCGGTCCGAACCCGATTTAAAGTTAAAAAATCTGAAAAAATTCCTAAAATTCCATTAAATTCTTATAATGCTTTTCATGAAAAGTTTGACTGAAAAAAACTTAATTTTAGGTATATTAGGTGCACTATACATGAATAAACACTGTTACGAGCATGTATATTTATAAAGATCACGATTGAACATTTCATAAACAAACATCTAG
>JAOXJP010084065.1:0-14893 GCA_025762735.1 Platanus orientalis | reverse complement strand
GTATTAGGTTCAAGTCCTAGTCAAATCAATGATTTTTTTAAATAAACAATCCTTAGAATTTAAATACATAGTTTTATACTCCTTTCTAAAACTAGTAAAATTTTGTAATTCAATTAGTTGAAGCATTAGTTATTACATTAGCAAAAAGACCTGTGCATGGGATGTGGTGGAAAAATTAAAAAAAGAAGATAAGAGCATAAAATTGAAGTATGAAATATCAAACTTTAGACTGTTGATTTTAACTTGGAAATAAGTTATCTTCTGAGACAATAATCCATTCCTATGGCATTAGGCCAATCTGACAGACCTTTGTTGTTTAAATGGATTAAGAGGTTTTCACATGATAAATCCTACAACTCGTGGTGTTCAAGATATACAACATAATTAGCCATTTTTGTTGATTTTGTTAATCCTGTTAAAACACCATAGATCACTGGATTTACAGTTGTTGAAACTGTGATACATTTTTATGTCACAAATCAAAAGCTAATACATCAGGGAAAAAATATATATCAAGAATGACTTTAAAGATAAATGAATAGTGACCTTAAGAAAATCGCCCATACATCCCTTGCAGGAGACGTTTATGTCACACCTTTGCAATGATTTCTAGCAATTGAAGCATCTCATGATAGAAATATCAAAGAAATCAACTTCCAACATAATGAAATATCACCCAGTTGACGGTACCCATAGGGTAGACAGCAAAGACAAAGAGGTGATGCATAGGTTTAAATAATTAATAAAAAAATTACAAGTCATACCAATGGGTGGCAATGGTTTGCCAACAGTCATGAAGTAGTGTCCTTATCTTTTATTCCTAACTGATGGGTCCATGAGAGAGAAGAAAGCCAAGGATAAAAGTTTTGAAACGGTTTTTGACTAGAAGTTACATGTGGGAGTGAGAGACCTGGGAAGATGAAGATAAACATGTGTCTACGGGGGCTAGCTTCTTAAAAAGAAGGGGAAAATGGTTATTTTAATAGAATGAACCTATTGGAGTGAGACATGGGAGAGAGAGAGGTGGGGTCCACGTGGGCTTCTAAAATTAAAGGAAAAACTGAATAGAAAACGTAAAGGGCACCACCCCCTTTGCTTTAGTGTAATAAAAAGATGATAGGTCTAGAGTTCAAACCTACACCTCAACATTAAGTTTTTTTTTTTTTTTTTTAAATTCATGGGCCGGCCCTTGGCCCGATCATTTAATTAGGGCAAGACCAGGCCTATGTCTATTAAAAATTTACAGGCCCAAGCCCGAACTATAATTATAGGATCGAGCCTGGGCCTACCATGGCCCGGCCCATGCCCACCCCTACTGACAATCATCATGAAATATGAAATTGTAGATAATTGAATTTTCTTTCCAATGCATCCAACCTTGCCTTATTCAGAGTTATGAGTCGAAAGTTATGGTCTAAATACTAAGAGTGACTTAAAACCATCTTTTTAACATTTTTGTAATTTAGGTTTGGAGTGAAGATATTCTTTCAAGTGGACCTCATACCTTTTTTTTCTTTACTTAATCCTTACTTGATTTGATCCAATCTCCAATCATCATTCTTTATTAATCTTGACCCTTGAATTCCTTCGGATGTTTGATTTTCACTTGATTAGATTGGTTGGTATTGATCTCCATCATCTTTTGACTTTATCTCTATGGGTAAGTTTTGTTAATGGGCTTCAATCTCCAATTGGGATTTTCTTGAGTTCTTATAAGAGAAGATGCATAATTTACATATAAATATAAAAAAAAACATAAAATAAATGGAATAATTCCTACTAGAATTAAGACAATAATGTAATTTTATGCAATTATCATACAATAAATAGATGACATTATTAGTAGAGGCTTTTGTAATTCCTGAAGCATCATGTAATTAAAGCTAAAATACCTTAGTTATGGTGGAAGCTAGAGACCTACATTCGGCCTTAGTAGAAGAATGTGATACTATGTTTTGTTTTTTAGCACTCCATAGAATAGGGTTTATAATATCCCACATGTTTTCATGCTCTTAATAGGATTATAGATGTATAATTGATAATTGATTGTATTAGTATAATTAATTTTGTATTTTAAGTTTATCAGTGATATTTTGACACATAAGTGACTAAGTAAGTTGGAATAAACATAAAAGAGAAAAGAAGGCAAAGAAAAGTTAAGAATTTGACAAAGTTCTAAAATTATCATCGACAACAAGTTAGGGTAATTTTAGAGGTGACCCTGTACTAATTATGTATAAATCACCTTGCATAGTATGCATCATTAGAAAGCTCTAGGAGGCTACTTTCCAATGCATCAAATTGGAGTTTCCTAGAGGACGTTATGATAACTTTTCCATAGGGTGTTTGTGCTACCTGAGAAAATTTGATCGCTCGATCAAAATTGAAAGTTTAATTGCTCAAGAAAAAGTTCAATCGAGTGAACTCACGAACAATGTTTTTCCGAAAATTGGGAAACTTCTGTTTTGATGAGACTAGGGTTTCTACTTTGCTTAAGACTTTGGTAAAACCTATATAAACAATAGAATTGGTTCAAATTCGATACACAAACACAAAGAAAGAGAGAAAGAAGAAGAAGAAGGATAATGTAGAATGGCTAGACAAACAAGTAAAATAAGATGTTTAAATATGTAAATGAGATAATGTTATGAGGGAGTTAAACAACTTTCATATAAGGGGATGAAGTTCCCGTATCTTGATATATGGGTGGTTATCCCATGCAAGAGACATGGATGGGTTTCTTATGTTTGATACATAGATGGATATCATGTATGTAGAAACCCAAAAGTATGCATAAATGTTAATATGATATGACACTCGCCACACTCTTGTTGGTAAATGGAAATTCATATCCTCATGTGCCTATAATCAAGAGATTTCACGTATTTACTGGTACCCTAAAAGTGTGCGCGAATGAATTGTTCACACTCGTGCACTGTAGAAACCAGAAACAAAAATTTCGGTTTATCTCTTCCCATGGTGGTTGTTTTGGATAGCCACGACTCCTGTGAGTTCTCTAACTGCTTAGAAGATGGAAGAAGGTGGATTCTCGCATAGAAGAATCACCTAAATCATTGGGATAAGATTTGAAGAATCCCATCCTAACCGAAATGATATGGAAGAGATAGAGTTCTTAAACGAGGACTCTTCTCTGAAATCGACTGGTGCTTATAAATACCACATGCACGCAAGGAAGAAAGAGACAAATACATAGAGAATATAGAGAGAGATAGGTAAACAGAGAAAGAGGAAGAATTTAGAAGTTGAAGAAACATTGAAGGTTCATCATAAGGCTAACTACACTTACCCATTGAAGGTCTGTAAGTTATCTCCCTTCCAAAAGAGGAGAAGGCACGTCCATTATAACTCTGCCATCTCCCTAAGGAAGACATCATAGGAAGCTTAAGGATGATTCAAATCATGGATAGGTAAATCTGTTGATGTATGAACAAGTGCAGTCATATAAGAATACCATAATCTCTTCTTCCCCCTTCTTTTCTATATTCCTATAACTCTATTTCATAATACAAGCCAGAAACTTAGAGTTAATCAGAGGTTGGCTGTGCTAAATGGCTATAATTAACAAGTCTCCCAGATTTAGAGTTTTTAGTTCCCCATATATAAAATAATAAACTAGCCTATAAAATGGCTAGGTAATTTATTCAACGAATTTCACCTCATACCAAGGCTCGAAATTTGGTGTTACAAATTTCTGGCACACCCGGTGGGACTAAACTTTCCTCTCATCTCTCTTTAAGTTTCGTTGTATAAATGTGTATTTCCTATTTTCATAGGTACCTTAATGGAGTTGTAGTTGTGGAACCATCTACCGGTTCACCACAAGCCCCAAGGAAAACATGGGTTGAGGTTCTGATATCCCCACCACCATCCACCCATTTGGTTAAGGCTTCAGTCTCCCAAAACCCACATTTGGTTGAGGCTTCAGTCTCCCAAAACTCACCTGTGGTTGAGGCTATGGTCTCCCAATAGAAGGTTGAGTCTTAGGTCTCCCTTACTTCGTCAGGGGTTGAGGCTATAGTCTCCCCCCTGGTAGTGGCAGCACTGCTTATGTCAGTTAAAGATGGTAATTCAAATGCTAAATCAAGAGGGTATGCTCCTTGGAGCACTTTTAATAAGTTGAGGAAACAATGGATACCTAAAAATGAGCTTAACCTTCACTCCAAGGCCATTGAAACCTCTGGAAAAAGATAGAACAACGCCTTGGGCAAGGGCCTAGAATTCCATTCGCCATAGACATAATGCGTGAATGAAGATGGATATTCACATTCACCAGATCCTGTGGGTGCGAATAAGATGAAAGATTATCATTCGGGGAGAATCACTGGTAAACAACATTCAGCTAGAAAAAGGGGGAAGGCTAGGACTTTTAAGTTTGAAATTAACTTCACTCGCCAAGAGGAACTCCTAGGCAGTGAATCTGCCTTACTTGTACATTCTTTTATGCAAGCACCCATGGTGAATGAGAATGAAGTTTCACATTCTCCCACAAATGTGCAATCTAGAAGTGAAGACATTCGTACAATGTCGTTGCGGCAAATGAATAGAAGGCTCTCACATTTGCGCACAATCATTCGTGCACACCTATGGGCACAAGGTAAGACTTCCATTCACCAACAGGGAACCAAGAATTGACCATAGTACATATTACTCTCACATGAGTTCACATTATGCTCAAAGACAAGATAGAACAACAGGTTATCAATCAGGTTAGAGTATTTAGGCCATCTGGTTATAAAGGAAATTTGCACAATAAAGAAAAGAAATCTAAGACAAGAACCACTGACAGTCACAACTCGTAGAGGGACTTACAACAGGGCAATATGGCCATCTAGATCCCACCTACACTGCGCCATAGACGGCAAAGAAAGTGGGCTCGAAGAAAGTAAACCATCAAAAAGGAGAAGGGTGTTATCCCTTGAACAAAAGTGGAAAAGAAACATTACTCAAAGACAAGGAGCCAGCGCACACGAGTTCTTACACAAACAACCAGAGGTGGGAGGTATGCAAATCAACGCAATGCCACTATAGGCACACCCACAAAGGGGTGACTCTTCCTTACCTTCTTATACCAAAGATAGTTCGGGTTATACACCTTATGTTGGTAAAAGTAAAATATTTGAGCCTACTCGTAACTCCCAAGCAATGGTAATGTTCACCAGAGCAAAGAAAGATGCCCTTGCCAATATACCTAGTTCTTTTGGATCGCGACCACAAACTTTTAACTCTGCTAGTATGATGACCAAAAGTCAACTACCAGTAAGTGCTAGAACACCTAGAACACCTTTAAGAGGACTACTAGCCGCTAGGAGGGGCCTTATAGCCTCTCCCATTATGTTCCATCATGAAGATAGTCCTTACACTACACACAGGACTATCATGATAGTCAATGTTACATCTACTTCACAAGGACCTAAGGTGACAATAGCAATGTCAAAAGGAAGTCAGGATTTGCCTACCGACCCTACAGCAAATGTGGAAAATGTAGATGTTAGGGAGTACTATTCCGACTCTGAAAGGGAACACACTATAATTATAGAATGATGAGCCTAGGTAGAAAGTCGAGACCATTGTTTAGTTGCCTAAGATGTCGCCATAGTAGAATTGAAAGCCATGATCAAGCAGCTCCCACTTGAAAGACAAGGTATGATCCCGATAAATCATAATCTTACTGCAACAAAATCAGCTAGGCCAGCTGTTCCTAGCTAGATGCATGGAGGGTATACCCATTATACACCAGAGTATGCCTTTGCTACTTTGCTAGGAGCTGTCCCAGCTATGAGCTTTGCGCCTAACATACCCATCCCACAAAGACCGCCTACACAGGGATTCTTGCAAGACCCGCACCCGTAAGGACCTCATCAGACCCCTTATCATTAATAAGAGACACCTTTATATGGACCTACACCTCCTTAGACATATGACTACAATGCCTATACACAGCCTCACATGAAATGGGGACCGTACGCGCATCCAACCGCTCCCATGATGGATCCTAATTATATGCGATCAATGATGACTAGGATGCTCAATGCGTACAAAGAGCAGGAAATAGTGAGTACATATACAATCGGGAAACCATATCCCCCACATGTGGATGTAGCGCCCTTTCCGTCGAAATTTGTCTAGCATCATTTTAACACATTCAATGAGTCAACATGTCCTAAACAACATATTGCTCACTTTGAGTCCTGGTGCGGCGCCATTGCTCAACATGGTGATTTGTTGTTAAAATTGTTTGTCTAATCTCTGGATGGGGTTGCTTTTACATGTTACTCAAACCTAAAACCCTATTCCATCCCAGACTAGGAGTCAATGAAACGAGCATTTGTACAACAATTCCACAATACTTATAGACCTGTGAAACTATATGAATTGACTAATGAAAGACAACGAGACAATGAGTCAGTGGTGGACTTCCTTAACAGATGGAAGAATATGTCTTATGCTTATGAGAATGCACCTCCTCTTAAAACACTCATCGAGATGTGTCTGCAGAACATAGCTTTTGAGCTTCCCTTCATCTTATTGCACATAAATACGCTGCATTTAATGACTTGATATCTAAGGCGTCAGCTCTAGAAAGAAGACTACTATACCATAAACATGAGAGGAAGTGAAAAATGGTGGTTAATAAGATGAAATCTGCCATGGTCGGAGCTAAAAGGTTGCCTACTAAGTTGAAGGTTAAACATACTATAGAAACACCTAAGTCGGTAGAACAAGATGCTCCCACTAGAAGGCCAAGCATGGAGGAGCGGTGGGAGAAGGCTTATACATTCCATCTAGACGACTTGGAGAGCCTCTTTAAATAAACAATTGAGTTGCAGGATATCATACTCCTCGAGTCAAAGAGGCTTGTAGAAGCTGATAAAGTCAATGACCCAAAATATTGTATCATTACATTCTGGGCCATACATTACAAGACTGTTATGTATTTAAAGACAAGTTGCAGGAATTAATTGACAAGAATATTGTGGAGTTAGACGTAGACATGAGAGCTGCAACCACCAATGCTGTCTTTGTTAATGAGGATATGGTTGACCTCATGAGTCCTCAAGACAGTGAGGACGATAACAATGACGATGGTGATTGGGTCATATTTAAAAGCAAGATGACATGAAAAAAAGAAACCATGCCATTAAAATAGGGTCACAACAAACATATAGCCCTCTTAAGCATGCTTTGAAAGGGCCGCTTTGCTTAAAAGAAGAGAAAGCTTTTGAAACCAAGGCCCCAACACAATTGCTCAATGGGGATGACCTATTAGAGCAGCCTCAACGAGTGCTTGTTACATTGGAAGAGTTTATGCCTGAGGATTTCCTCCAGTCTCCTATTGTCACTTGCAATATGTTGTCGATTGTCTGTGGTGGTAATCCCTATCCGCACAGGGAATCACACCCAACAACAACACCCCGAGGGTTAACTATGGTGATCGATTAGTTGCAAAATAGTTTAACATACCAAGATGACTAGAAAAGAGTAATTATTCCCATGGCAGCATACCGATATAATACTGGTGGCATCTCCATTGCATTACCAGGTTTCATACAAGATCCTCCATTACGATTTACTAGAATTACCCGTTTACCTATGACACCCTAGAAATACACGTATTTTTGGAATGTGTTAACCAAATTCTGACGACGAGTTTTTCCTTGTCATCGGGCTGTATATTTTGAGGCATTTCTGTCTGGCTTTGAGGTTCCCCTATTTGCCACTTTCTCGAATGAAAGCTATCAATGCTTGTGTCGTCATCTATTTAAGTTCATGATATCATGTAGAGAGGTAATGCATAATGACAATTTGTTGTTGCGATTGTTTTCCACTCTCTCTAGATGGTCCACCATTGGATTGGTACATTGATTTAGCACCATAAAACATACCTTCTTGGGGCCACCTGATTGAAATGTTCATCCATGAATTTATGAGGCCTAGCAGGGAACCATATGATCCTTGGAATATGGATCCTCTGAGACAACCCCCTCAACAACAAACATATGAAGAATTTGAGGGCACCCCTGACCAGATTATTGCACAATTGCTAGATTCTCGACGGTTTAGCACAACAAGACAACCTATCAAGCAAAAGGTATATCTTATCCAATTCCCAAAGGACTATCAACTCCCTTCGCTCACACTATATACAGGAGACAAAGATCCCCACTTCCATACCTGTTATTTCTCGAAAGAAATTGGCTTGTCAGCCACTGCCCATGACTTATGTGTTTCCCTGGATTCACATGCTTTTAACTGGTATTTGACTCTACCATCATGCTATATCTTTTCATAGCCAATGCTCATTGACTGCTTTTATTGTAGACAAATGGCATACAGATATGATCTTCAATATATACGGAGTGTGGTGCATTTCCTACCTTAAGATCAATGGGATGTTGATATGAATGTCAGTGATTCCTCGACTTCAGCTGATGAAGACAATGATGCCCCAAATCTATGGCAAACCCAGCACCATGACTTAGTCTTGTAAGATACACCACCTTCGGTCATCGACTCAGATGGCTCTAGTGACAACGATAATTTTAGCTTCACCTCTGCGTCTCAGAATTTCTTTGAGGATGGGACGTTTGCCTACCCCTAAGTTGGGGCTTGCAACGCCACCAAACTTAAAATCACTACCTCAGTAGAGGGATGCCAACCACACTCCCGGTCTGTCAACCAGGTCAAGCTGCGATCTGGGAAACAGGTTCCACCGCGAGGTCCTACGGCTGGCCAAAAGGCTGATGCAATAAAAAAGATGGCTATGGAAGCTGAATACAACAAGGCTATCAAGAAGACGAAAAACCCCATCCCATATGATGTGATGACGCATCTTAAGAAGATCCCATCGTTGTTGATTGTTTATGATGCTCTCTGTATGTCATCAGAGCTCAGGGCTTCCGGGATCTATGTATCAACTCACCTAGATGAGTTCATCGCAAATGACAAGATCGCTAAAGCTTCTTGGTAGACTGCAATAAGAGAGGGGTTGTGCATGCCAATAGTCACTTTTGAAGACACCAATCGGTACTCCAATGATCCTAGTCATAATAGACCATTGTTCATCACCGGTTCTATTAATAATCAGCCCGTGTCTAAAATAATGGTCGACAGCAGTTTAGCAATCAATATACTCTCGGTTAAGACCCTAGACTATCTAGGAATAGATCCATCTCAGCTTAGGCCAAGTACACTTGTCATCCAAGGCTTTAATCAAAATGAGCAGCGTCTTCTCGAGTCTGTCAAGTTAAGGAAAATGTTTGGTCATATAGAAGACTAGACCACCTTCTACATAATTGATGTAGACACTGCTTATAATGCCCTTATAGGTCGAACATGGATGCACAAGTTTCACACAATTCTCCGATTCACTCAAAGTGTTGTGACATGTAGCAGAATAAAACAGATTGAATTCAAGTATGTGAGAAAATAGCAAACGGTAAAGAACAATCATACAACACAAAGTTCAATGTAGTTTGACAAGATTTCCTACATCCACAAACAAAGACGATCAAGAACTTTCATCAAAAAGGATAACAATCAGAGTACAAAATGCACAAAGTGAGTTTCCAAACCCCAAAGAACTCTCAACAAAGTCATTCTTGACTCTAACAAGCAAAGTCTCTTGTTACTTCTGCACTCAAAACTTTCATACATCCCTCTTATATAACATCATGAATTCCAAGAAACCCACAACCCAACATGGGTCAAACCCCCAAAATACCCCCCAAAACCGGTTCAGATTGAAATACGGGTCATATCATTCTTTTATGAAAATACCCACCCATATACTACCTAGACCAATAACAATCAAGGATACAACTTAATTTTAAAAAGCCTTGTTACAGATGATGCAAGCGCACTTGCTTCAAAATTGGTCAATGCAATATTTATTCAAATGATATGAATTTATTCTACCACTTGGAAGGAAAGTTTTAATAAGGGGCCGTTGTATTATCAAACACAACCTAATGATATTCATAGCCTTGTAAATGTTTTTAAATTATAGTGGATGTCTTAAAAGACTATGATTATACATACATTCAATCCAAGCCTAAGCCATTCACCAATCATTCTAATACTAACAAACCAAACTGTGGAACTGCAGTAAATGTTATCTGGGTTTCATTAATAAACTACAATCTCTAGATCCTCTAGAGGAAATGTCCATGGGAAAGTCGTATGGATCCATTATATACTCATTATTACAAAATTTAGATAAAGTCCATAACATCTTTGTTGATTTCTTTTGTTTGAGTTAGGAAAGTGGCTTCAATTCAACCTAATACAGCTCGTTTGTATGGTCCAAAGAGTAACCTGGTAATGACTTGTTTGAGTGGTTAGACCATGTTAGGGTGTAGGCGGGTTTCTTGAGATGTGTATTGTTATATAAGAGGCATGTATGTGGGTGTGGGTGTGAGAAATTGTGAATTATATACTCATATATGTGTTGTTTGACTAAAGGGTGTGTGTGTATGATTCCTAACCATTGAATCTCCCTACCTATATGAGCTTTGAATTGACTCATAATACTTAACATCTTTCACTTAGGGATACTTCGACTACTTAGTTGTGTTGCCACTTTGCTTCATTCTAGATAAGGAGTGATAGAGCAGGTAGAAGGAATAACTGAAGAATGAAACTACTGACATTAGTTCATATAGCATTTCCTAGCTGCCACTTGATCTCCCCTAACCTCTCTGACTCCCCCCCTCAATTGGAAAACGCATCAATAAATGATATGTTGATGTGACCGCCCTTAGCCGATTCAGTGTCAGCCTTCTAAGTATTGCATTGTAGATTGAGGGACAGTCGACCACCAAGAAATCTATCACCCGGGTTATCTGTCAATCTCTTGTACCAGCTGTGATTGACAAACTTACCATTTCTAGTGGGAGTAATCGGTTGCTTGTGAACCCCACCAATAGCGTTTGGACGAGCCTAAGTTTATCTTGCCCGACACCCATTTGGTCAAAGGTTGGGTGGTAAAGGATGTTTGCTGAGTTCCCATTGTTAATGACGATACGGTACATAAGATAGTTTGAAATTACTAACGTCACTACCAAGGGATCATTGTGTGGTTGACTCACCCCCGAGCATCTTCTGCAGAGAAGGTGATGGGAGGGTGCTCTAACTTGAGTTCCTTCGCCAGCCTCTCTGTCATCATCATTCATTGGTCTCTCTCTGCTCAGATTTGCCTCACGTGTGATCTCCTTGCTGAGTTAGATTCTCCTCCCCCGGTGAACCCTCTAGCGATTACCCTTATTTCCCCTATTGGCCCTTCATGCTTTCTTTCTTCTCAAGCAAGAGGGTCTCGACGGGCGCTCTCACGTCTGCCCTACTGTCATCCTACGACAAATCTTTTCAGCTGCCCTCGTTGGATAAGGGCTTCTATCTGCTCCTTCAAGTCAAAGCAGTCATTGGGGTCGTGGCCATAGTCCCGATGAAAACGACAGTACTTATCATGTATTCTCTTCTCCGGAGGGGCATAGATCCTTTCCGGCCACTTGATGCTCAGGTCATCCCCAATGTGCACGAACACTTGTTCCGTAGGTGCATTAAGATGGGTATAGCTTGGAAACCTACTTGGGGGGAGATTGACCTATGGTCTGATCCCGCAGTTGTCGTCGCCTTCTTTCACCTTGCCGCCTCTATCTTCCTACGGTGGTTGTTGTTGTTCCTTCTCTCTTGTAGAACTGTGAATTGGGCTCGACCTCTCATTCTTGCTTGGTACTGAGAGTATTCTCAACGTTCATGTGTTGTTGCGCCTTCACCATGAGGTCGGCCATGTAGGATAGGGGATTCTTGGAGAGAGAGAGAACAAAAATTTAGAGGGCAACAACTCCACCATCAGAGCAACCACGATCATCTTCTCCTCGTCATCATCTACTTGCAACATTTCTCTGTTAAACCTGGACATATAGTCCCGTAGGGATTCCCCCTTATTTTGCTTGATATTTAGAAGATAAGTGGCAGGCTTCCGATGCCTCTAACCACCGATGAAATAGCTGACGAACTGCCAACTTAATTCTATGAAGTTTGATATGTTGCTGGGCTTCAACTAGCTGAACTAAACCCCGGTAGACCCCTTGATTGTACTTGGGAAAGCCTGACACATAATTTCGTCAAGGGTCACCTGGAGGTTCATGTGTGTCTTGTAGGCCTTCAAGTAATCTAGGGGGTCTTTGGCCCTGTCAACATCTCTATTTGTAGTGGCTTAAACTTGTCAAGGAGGGGTCGAGCCATTACCTTATGGGTGAAGGGGTGGTTTGTTCTTTGAAGCTCGTCAATGGTAGACGGGGTTCTTCCTTTCAAGGCTTCTCTCATCGTCGCCATCTCCCTTCTCACATCCTCCATCCTCCCCTCCTAGGAGCCTGGGATGTGAATCTTTTCTTCATGGTGACTTACCTCTTGAAACCGAGAGGCCGTGGTGCTTACGACTTCGTCTTCACGTTTCTGGTTATGGCTTCTGGTTGGAGGGGCATGAGATCCTGTCTTACATCGCCATTGCTTGGTGTGCCCCTCCGTCCCCTCTATTCTTATATAATCTCTTAGTTCTGCTCCATCAATAGTTGCACATTCGCCGTCAGCCCCTAAATCCTCCACCCAAGCACATCCACCCTTGGGGTTTCAGGGCGTACTCCATCGGAGACGGAGGTTTCTAGTCCGTTAACTCCAATACCTTGGTTGTGTTGAGCCGCCATAGACCTGCTTTCAACCATGTGGACCTTAGGTTCTACCAGAAATGAAGATTCCCATAGACAGTGCCAACTGATGGCGTATCGGTTGAGCAGGCTCCCTTACGCCAACCAAATGGTCCTGCAGTTGTCCCAGGTATTTGACGGGGTTGGTCCTGTACACACAGATCAACAGAAGGTTAGAAAGCTAGACACCGGCAGGGTGCCGGCCTCTAGCTCTCCGACGATTAAGTCAGTAAACTGGGGGATTCTAGGGCCGAAGCTCTCCTTCTTTCTCTTAAGGGTTTCTAATCTCTCATACCTGGAGGATGGATTAGTACCCACATTTATAGGCTCGAGTAGTGGTTTATCTAAAAGGATCTTGCATGTCACTTTCCTTCTACGTTTTTGCATATTGCTTTTCCCCACGTCCTCTTGTGTCGTTGTCGCCCACGTTCTTGGTCACATCTCCTCTTGCTTTCTCTTTCATTTTTTCAGAATTGACAGGTTTACTGTAGATAATATTCTATTTGAATAACAGTTTTTGAATCATGCTTATCCTTAAGTTGAACAGTCAGGGCTATCACATTCCACCAGTCGGGAAGTCTTCGAGTCCTCAAGGGCCTCAAAGTTCTGAGTGGTCTTTGGGTGTCGGGTGCTTTGAGTGACAGTTGGGGCTACTAGCGAGATGTTCGAGGTCGCGTATCGCGGGACAATTCTATCTTTTGGTCGAGGGCCTCAGTATCTAGCGATTCTGGGAGACCTAGGGCCGGTCCCCTTTGGAACTTTTTAAGTCAGTCCATCTAAGGTTGGGGTTGTGCTGGTTAATCAGGATCGGCTAGTAGAACCTTTAATATAGTTTTCCCAAAAAAAAAAAAAACAATCTAGAATAGCACAAGTATTGTTCTTTATTTATAAGCTCGTATCCATACAACTGTCTCAACAACTATATACAATTTAATAGAATAACTTTTTGAATTAAATTTGTATTACAGATTCGTCATAATTCTACTTAACAAAACTACAACAGCAAATAAATAATAACAACAATTAAAAAAAAAAGACTATTCATCCAAGGTAAAAAGATTATAATCTATCGGTTATTACAAGGTCTACAGCCCTTGTAGGATAAAGAATTACTTCATCATGTTCTCTGGTTGGTGCGGGATTTGGTAGGACTAATAATCAGCCTAAGGTAGGACTGCAACATATCAGCACGGAAAAAAATGATTCACACTTTTTGGAGATGCTTTTCACTTTTTGGTGTTGATGTGTGTCGGCCCCTAAATCAATCCTACCTTAGGCTCACTTTTATCAGTCCTACCAAATCCTTAGCCTCCCTGGTCATATTATTTAATGAGACCCACGGAAGAAGTGGTTAGAGAAGAACCAGTCATCTTTGCGGCATCTTTGTCATAACATATATATCCGCAGACTTTTTCCTTTGGTCAATTCTATATTCTTGAGGCGGCAATGTTTTCTATACGTCCGGATTAAAATCCACCAGCAGCCTCTTGTATTAACCTGAATATCGTCTCTCATCAATCCAACGGTTCATGAGCACCCCATCACGCCAGGGCCCCCAATTTAACGTTAAAAATAAAGCCTACCTACATGAGGTCCCTCATTCAATCACTGCCTTTGTAAGTCCCTATGATCGTTAATGATAATGAATATCAATCAGAGTTATAGGCATAGATTGGATCTTGAACGGCTTTGATCTTACGTCACATAATCAATGGCAGAGATATAACTTCGCAAAGTGGGGTAGATGCTAGGTGCCGCCAAACCCAAGAGGGATGACTGAGACAGCGGGGATGAGAACCAAGTCAACCTCAAATGCTGAGAACGGAAGCGGTCAAGCAATCGTACCCAAGGCCAGGTCAGTCAAAATTTTCTAATCTGACTTCTTTCTTACCATCCTTTGTGTTGTGTAATCGTTTGTATAAATAAGATGGCTACGCTCTCTAATTCCATTCATCTCAAGTTCTCAATACCACCTTAGAAAACCAAACAACTCATTAAAATGGCAACCTTACAAGCTTCAGCAATCCTATCTTCTTCTTCTTCTTCTTTATGTTGTCCCAGAAGAATTGAAGCTGTTCTCCAAGCCCCAAAACTTGGAACAGTTCGTCTCTCCATTCCAAAGTTACCGAGCAGAAACGTGGTGGACGACTTGAATATGAGAGGCGTATTCA
>JAOXJP010084054.1:0-14894 GCA_025762735.1 Platanus orientalis | reverse complement strand
CATTGGATATATATATATATATATATATATATATATATATATTAAGGTAAAGCTTTCATTAGTTTAAACTGAAGTTCTAAACTACTTAGATTATTTTTTTTACTAAAAAAAGAAAAGAAGCTTATGATTGGAATGTCATTGATTAGTAACTTAGATAAAAAGGGGATTTGCTTTTTTCATTAACCCAAAGTGATAAGCTTCGTTCAACTGTGTACTTACTGTTATTGTTGTTGTAAGACGGTGATGAGAGGTTTGAGAATTGGTTTCATTTGTTTTGTTTTTAAGCTCTTAAAAGCACTACAAGCTGTTGATGGATTCCTTCTTTTTCTTCTCCCATGGTCATAGACAAGACTTAAAGGGGAACCAGAAAAGCCTGGGCTGGCTGCACTCTCCATTGTCCTCCACCTTCACAGCAGTGACGTCTCTCTATCTTTCACTGCGTTTCTTTTCATAGGCAGATGCGTCCGTGATGGATTTGCACCATTTACCCTCGTCCCCCTGGCCCCTAACACCGTAGACCTCAAGCCCCACAGACAATGTTTATTATGACCAGCTCTTTTACTTTCTTTCGATTTTTGCTGTGCTTTAATAAAAAGATATTATTTCACTTTTCTATATTTATTAACAGTAATGTAATCTATTTAATGAGTACGGATGGTCTAACGTTTGAGATGGAAGGGCAGATGTCGAATGTGAAGACCTTTTTTTTACTGTTTTGGTAATTTCAATTAGGGAAAGGATATCCTATGCCCAATTTGTCTGTCTCCTGATGTCCCCACACACAAAGGATAGGTTAAAACCGCAAAATTGATTTTCAAATGAAAAGTAGGTACCCAGACAAAGGAGAGTATAGGAGGTCAGATTTGGTAAGACAACATAGAGAGTGGCTAAAGTTGGAATGACATCAGGGCTGGCACATCAGCTCAGAAAAAGTAAAATACACTTTTCAGGGGATTTTTTTCCACTTTTTGGCACTGATGTGTCAGCCCTGATGTCATTCTAAATTTAGCCACTCTCTAAGTTGTCTTACCCAATCCATTTACAGTGTATAGGCTTAAAACTATATATAAAAAAAAATTGTTCAAATAAAAAAGTAGGTATCTACAAAAAAACACATATATAAATGCATGGAGTGGTTATGATTGACCATACTCAAAACAAGTGTCCCTTGGGAAAAGACACGTGAGAAAATAAATTACAGAGAAGTAGTGATGGTTGGAGAATATCACAACTCAGGAAAAGTCCTATTGGAATAAGTTGTGTACATAGGGAAAGAGTTTTGTTGGCTACATTTATAGGTGTCACATGCATATATCAAGAGTTATTTAGATAAATGTTTATCTTTCCCTCACACACCCTTTGGATAAATATAAATAAATGAGAGATATGACTCCATTCCACATCAAATTTGATGAGAATTCTTTTATAATTTTCTTCTCTTTTCATTCTTTTCTTAAACTCTTATATACTTGTCCTAAATGTGTGTGAGTGATACTTATTCTCACGCCCCTTATCTAGTAACAAATTGTTTAAACTAAACCAAGCCCAACCCATTAAACCAACTATTAAAGGTATAAAGATAACCTATTCTTGTTTTTAACTTATTGGTGGATGATCTTTGTGGGCCCAACAGTGGGTTCATAGTAAGGTTATCTAGATTCTTGATCAAACGATCTAAAGAATCACAAATCGATAAGAATTTGATATTATGCATCAAATTGCATTTTTAATGAGTTTTATACAAGATTGAAGTATTGATCAAGTGAAGGATTGATATATTTCATTACATCGGCATTATAGTATAACAAAAGAAAGTCAATTATGTTATCAAAAGTGATGACTATGGAAGGTATCAAGTACATTGATAATTGGTCCAATTAGGACAGGTAAAAAGGAGGATAAACTATCTCCTTATTCAAAGTCAAATTTAATCATGTCTTGAACACACCAAAAGCTATACGACAAGAAGGTGATGACATTTGAATTTCGATTGATAACAACAAAAGTGAGAGGTAACAATTTGATAACTAAGTCAATCATTTTGACCTACATAAATGACAATCCCATACCTTTATATGAGGACATAAATATTGCAAAGGGATAATAAAGGTTTAGAAGCACAATATGGGACTAGATCATAAATCTATTTAATTGCTTCTAAAGATGTATTGCACCACAAAAATGATGAATAGGATAATGTAAATGACACATTAATCAAATGTCCTTGATTGCAAAAAAAAAAACTTGCTATAGCCGGTAGCCCGATCTTTGACAAGATGCAAATTTTAACGTTGTTGGATAGTTTACCACTTTTATGGGATTCAATTATTACTACAATTAATTGTTCGGGTCCAGCACTGACAATGGAAAAATTGTCAACACTTCTAGCTCTTGAACAAGAAAGGAAAGAGAGAAAAAGAAAGTATAAATTAATTAATGTATGCAATGACTTGTATCAAGCATAACATTTTGCTATGGAGTTGGATTAGTAAGTCGGTTTCAATCTAATCTAGGAGAAATACATAGACAAGTAGTTAAGAGGATAATGACATGTATAAAAGGAACTAAGAATTATAAGCTAGGTTTTGGATCTAGTAAACTGGATGTTATTAGGTTCTCTAATGCAGATTTTGTAAGTGATCCAAATAAAAGGAAGTCAACTAGTGGTCATGTGTTCCTCATTGAGGGAGGAGTAGTTTTTTGGTCCAGCAAGAAACAAACGTTTATTACTAGGTATACCATGGAGTCAAGATTTATTAAATGTAATATAGTAAAGACGTATGCTATTTGGATTGAATGTTTGATAAGAGATTTGAAACTAGATTTGGCAAATGGCACCTTTGAAGAGACGGTAGCCAATCTCATGACTAAGGAATTATCTTTAAAGAGATTTAAAGATATATATCCAAAATGGGTATGGTTGACCTAAATGACGTCTAAAGTGTTGAAAGCTATATAAGAGATATTACCGGAGGGATCTCAAGGATGCCTAAGAAGAATAGTGAATGCATGATCAGTTTGAATTAATATAAGAATGTATACTACGACATATTAAGAACTGAAAAAACCAACTTTGTGAGATAGTTCTGAATATGGTTAGAAGTGGTTAGGTACACAAACAAGATATGGACACCGTCTTAGGTCCTCCCATGTGAAGTCCATAAAAATCTTAAAGGAAAAATAATAGGTTCTTAGAGTGGGTGGTGCAACCATTAAGTGGTGGTGATAGATAAGTCAACATTGTCATGGTCGGGGAAGACCTTGCTCTTGGATTAGAGTATAGGGAGTACCTGACAAAATGAATGTCTTACTCCACTAAAAGGTTGGAATGTAGGGAGTAATTTTTCTTTGTCGCAGGTCTATAGTTTAACAATATTTATACAGGTACTTGATTTGATCAGTTTAACACTGGCGACGGTCTAATAAAGATAGTGGATCACGTTATTCAAAGAAATGTGTTGCCATTTGGTCAATCCTACTATTTTGTTCAATATAATGAAAATGAGAAGATATATGTGTTTAATCCTGCGTAAGTGGAAAATGTAGAAACATATGGGGTGACAATGATTAACCACACACAAAATGAAGTTTCCATTAGGGAAAGAATTCTTGAGAAAATAAATTACATGAGAAGTAGTGATGGTTGGGAAACATCATCAAAACTCCTCATGAAGAGTCCTCTTGGAATAAGTACCTCATTGGGAAGAGTTGTGGAACTAAAAAGTTATGTACGTAGGGAAAGATTTGTGTTGGTTTTTAATCAACGCAATCCTACATTTATGGGTGTCACATATATCAAGAGTTATCTAGATAAAGGTGTGTATTTTCCGTCACACTCTTTGAATAAGTATCAATAAATGAGGAAAATGATTGTATCCCACATCAAATTGGATGATAATTCTTTTATAATTTATTTCTCCCCTTAGTCTTATCTTAAATTCTTATATATTTGTCCAAAGGTGTGTAAGTGATACCTAGTCTCACGACACTTAGTCGAAATGGTTTATTTAAACTGAACCAAACCTAACCCATTAAACCTATTTCAAGGGTATAAAGGCAATTCGTTCTTGTTCTTATCTTATTAGTTGATAATATTTGTCGACTTGACAACACCAAATTCAAAAAAAAAAAAAAAAATCACATGTCAACCTTTGGTGTGGGGATATGGGGGATAGACAAATTTAGGCGTAGGAGATCCTTTTCCTTTCAAATATGAAGACCTTGGTATTACCTACGTGTTCAAATATAAGGTATTATTACTAAAAAAATTCTTACCATTTAAGATAGGAATATATCAAACCTCAAATCATGTAATGTAAATGAAATAGTCAAATACAAAAGGATACAGAGAATAAAGGATAAATATGATAAAATAGGATGATTTTGGGAAAATTAAAATAGAGTGGGATATATATGGGTTTTACAGAACTCTACACCTTTAAGAAAGCATTATGGGTTAAATAAGTTTGAAATTTTTTCCAAGAACCCTAATGCTTTATGGATAAAATTTTTAAAATCGTTGTATTTCCCAAAATTTGAGTGTTTTTTTTTCAAACCAAGTGTTAGCACAGTAGCTCTTGGGCTTGAAAAATATCATAAAGGGTAGAGATTTTCTCTAAGGGGCTAAGATGGAAATTTGAAAATGGTAATAAGGTTAATATTTGAGAGGATCAAAGGGTGCCCTCCCTTCAAAGCTTTTAGGCCCCCTCTCATAAGCCTAATCCTTTTCAATTTGAGAGACTTGAAAGCCTTATAGATAATAGTAGGGGTAGTGGATTTTTTTTATGGGTAGGGGTCAGTGAAATTTAGCAATCTTGCAAATCCTCTTTTCCTAATAAGAGATTTTTTATAACAAAAAAAACTTTTCTTAGCTTGACCCATGAATGTGATAAGAGAGGTTGGTTGTTGTATTTTAGGATGAGGATTCAAAATGAAATATTTAATCAAAAGTCATTTTGATGATTCTTTTTCATGATAGTTGAAGTGGGAAACAATGAGATTTGAAATGTTTTATTCAAATTATTGTTTCCCTCCAAAATCAAAAACTCAAACCAAGTGATTTTCCTTTTTGTCTTGGAATCTTGAGTCCCACATTAAAAGTGGAGAACCATTCCCTTCACTTTATAAGGGAAGGAGCCTAAGGGATAAAGGAGACCCAAGAGAGGAGGGCTTAGGTTGTCAATTTGCAGCACACTGAATTGAACCAAATTGGACAGGGCATGTGCAACATGGTGCAAATGTAGGTGCATATTCATACATGTGTGTGAGTAGGCTAAGTACTATTTTGTATTTTTTTTTTCTTTTATTAAATATATCATATAAAACATTACCATTTATAGTCTAATAACTTCATGTAAGTTTATCTCAACATTTAAATTCATATAAGAAGTAATTTGGTGTATTAAAGAATCTCAATATGCATTAAATAATTTATACTTTTGGGCAACTCAAAAGGGAATGAACACCTTTTGAGTTCACTATTTTTTCTTATTTCAAGAAGGTAAAGGGATTAAGAATTAAAATGAAAAAAAAAACCAAAATCCTTTATTTTTCTACAATTGTTTTTCCTCTTTGTTTTATGTTCTTTGAATATCTTTCATTCTAATTCCCTGCACTAGAGAGCTTTGGGTGATTCAAAAAGCCCCTTATATATCAATGCAAACACTCTACGGAAGGCCAAGTGTCCTAGAGGTGTATTCTCAAGTTTCTTTGCACTTGTGTAATCACACAAAAAATGGGAGAAATACACTTTAAGGACAATAGGCATCACATCACAGCCATAGCATTGATGTCATTGCTTCAGTGATTACATGATAGATCTTTCCATATGACTATAACTACATTAGTGTTAGATCTTAATCACTTCAGATACTGTTGTGGTGTAAAATGTATTTGATGTTATATACATTCTTTGATACATTTGAGAAGGTCATTTGATTATTGTATCAAACAAGTGTTGTTGAATCATACTATTCTAGTTGCATTACATATTGGTAGTTGAATACTATTGGGGTTGTCAACTTGCATCTATTTCATATTGGTATTTCGATGAGTGGTTTTGCTGCTCTTCCATACAATTGTACATATGCTTTTTTTGCCTCATATTGATGTTTGACTTATTGCATCTTCTTATTTACTAAGATTCGAATTTGTAAATCGATACAAGCTTTGATTACACAACTTTGGACATATTCTACAATTCATATATTTTTACATTAGCATGACAATTATAGTGGGTCTTTCTTTGTGAAATCACTTATTGATATGACCCATGATCAATCTATTTTCTCTCAACCTCCCTTTTCCCACGGAAAAAATGGTGGAACCTCCTTATCTTTCCAAAGGTAAAATATTTTGTGAGGAAGCCTTATAGAGAGGTTTTTATGATGAAATTAAATCTTCTCTAATGGAAAATTAACATTTCCTCTCTATGTTCTCTCTATAATGCTCATAAAAATCAACATTGCATTGTTTTATCTCTTACCCTTTTGCAACTAGCTAGTGCCTAGTTTGGGTCCTCCATAACTCTTCAAACAAACTAGGTCAATATATTTTATTTCATTATGGCTAATTAACATGGTGACTTGAGAGAACATTTTTTATAGCCCCATAACTTCTCTTTGATAAAAATAATTGGTTTGATGTATTCCTTGTTTTGAAAAAATATAATTGTCTTTGAAAACCGTATCCTTAATCCTAATACCATTCTCTATTCTTTGAGTAGGATTTTTAAAATGTCAGGCTTCTTAAAGATGCTTCTAAAGGAGGAAAGCCCAACTCCGATCCTAAGAATTAGTAGCTTAAATCATTGGCAACCGTTAGAGTAAGGTTGATAAAGCTTAATTTTGATGGAGCTTTCTTAGCCATCAATATGAAAAGTTGGGACTAAAGTGGTTGCAAGAGATGTTTGTTGTAACTCTACAAACCTGAATTCGGATATAGGATCCGTATAAGCCTCGGTTTCGAATCGTTACATTTATTTGATCACCAATGTTCACAATCCAATAGTCATAGTTCAATAATTATATTCACATTCTAAGTTTGATAACTGCGAAAGCATACTCATATTCAATAGATCACAATAGTCCAATAAGTCGTAGAGGAAAAGATACTATAATCTCCAATATAAATCCAAAATAGTATAATTGACAATCTACATCAATGAGGTCTCCTTTCACCCAAATCACAAACAAGAAAAATGAATATACAATATTCCAAAAGTATGAACTAAAATAAATGGTCCCATATGTGTCTAAAACAAATATGAAGAATAAATGAAAAACAAGTCTGAGAATGTTGTAGCAAGTCTCTAGAAATGAGAACCTGCAATCATAGTTAGTCTGAAAAAACAAGACAAATGGGTTAGATACTACTTGTAAACAAGACACTACCTGTAAACAATCTAACCGATTATAAATAATATGGAACAATGCATAAATCTGATTATTAGCATGTCCAAAGGTCAATACAAAACTAAATGGAGATCGAAGTAATAAACACAATCATGTTAGTACAAATTGAACAATAATCAGATATCAAATTAAAGTCAAAGGTCCAATGCAAAGTTCTAAATTCGAATAAAGAATTTTAACTTCATAATTTAGAGTTCAATGTTAAGTGACGAATAAGAATCGGTGTCAAAATAAGTAATTCAATACAGAGATCAAAGGCTATAAGTTTAATGATATATGTTAGTTTCAAAAAGTCTTATATTCAATGGTTTGAAGGGTTTAGAGTTTAATATTTCAAAAGGTCTAAAGTTCACATGGTTCAAAGTATTCAAAGTATTAGGAGTACAATAATTTAAAGTGTTCAAAGTTCAATGTTCAATATTCCAAAATTTCAATGTAAAAGTATTCGTATGCTCTGGTCAACTTCACAGGTAGGGTGTTGATCTTTTGATAATCCCCAAAAGTATGGTCAATATCCATGAACCAAAGAGCATGTACGAAGTACTTTTTTCACATTTAGCCTTGTTAGTAGACCTAAAGAATCAAATGACACACTTAGCACAATGTCAAGGCCCACATAGTTGATGGTCACACTTAGCCCTGTGGCAGGGCCCAAAATGGGTCAAAGGTTCGAAGTCTAATAAAGTTCATATTAATAAGTTCGAAGGTCCACATAGTTTTGATAATCAGAATATTTCTATAATATATAAAACGAACATAAGCATGGCATTGACATGATTTAATCATTTTAAAGGTATATGATTCACTTGGATTCAATGTTAGTACATGATTTGATATTCATAAGTTTGAAGTCAAAATAATTCACTAAGATTTCACATAAATCAATGATTCAAAACAAGTAATTCATATTCAATGATCCACATGGTTCATATAATCACATAGGAAGCATAGAATTCAATAGAATCAATGAGTTCAATACAAAGTTACAGAAATTAAGAAGTTGAAATGATTTTTCATAATTTAATCATAGAGATCAACCAAATATCACTTCTAATGTTCCAAACAAATGGCAAACAAGTTTGCTTATCCATTTGATTATAAATAGTGTAAATCTTGAAAGATTCACAATTTCACAAAGATTTTCAAATATTCACATGAAAAAATTGATTTTACATGATCTATAAGATTTAATGAAGGAAATCAGTCCACACAATGTTCAAGAGCAATAATCTTTTACAAAATAGGTCTAGATCTAAAGATCAAATAAGATTCAATGGTTTAAAGCATAAATCTACAGAATTTTCAAAGGTTCCAATAAAAAATGGGTTATACTGCATAGAGAGCAAAAAACTTACTAAACAAGCTAGAATTCATGGATCTAACATGATTCAATAGATTGAATTCAAGGATTTCCAATAATTTCAGAGAATTTCATGGATAACATCATATAATTTAAAAATCAAATGAAGAAAATATATGAATTTCCATTACAATTACAATCACTAACTTGTGACTCAGCAACTTGATTCTCATTATAATCACCCCTATCCCTTAAAAGGTTAGCTTTTCACCCAAAGGTACTACTTAGACCAAGTGGCGGGATCGCTCTACCGCATAAGATCCTAAAACCTACCATGACCACCTCGACGCACACAAGGCCTTGGTTTGCTACATGAACTTCCTATGCATTTCCTACAAAGTGGAACCTAGCTTAGCTCCAGGAGAGGGGCACATCACCCAATCCTTTGTTTCTTGTCAAACTCCTTCACTTCAATCTCTCAAATCACTTTGTTCTACACTATTAGAGTATATCTAACATCAAACAAATGAAACTAGATAGTTTATAGAATAAAATTACTCATCCTAGCAAAAAAATTTCAAGAATGGGTTAAACTTATCAAATTTGGGAAGATTTTCTCCTCCTTCCTCTCAAATTTTTCAATTCAATCTCTTTCTTTCTCTTTCTCTATCTCTTTCTTTCTCTTCTTTTCTATGTTCTAAGAGGTCTAATAGACCCAAATGAGATCATATAGTGGTTATAATTCGCCATAAACGAGATCCCACATGTGTGGGGATTAAATAAAAGCAAGTCACATCATTTCAATGCATTTTTACACTTTATTTAGAATTTTCTAGTCCTGAACGGTCAGGGGTTTGGTGACCTGTCAAGTCCTGACTGGTCAAGGGTTTGGTGACCAGTCAAGGCTTTTCCCAAGGTTGATACCCTATCTTTGATTGGTCATGCAAAGGTCAGGGTGTGTTCTGAATTTTCATCTCAGACATCTCATGATAAAACAAACATAAGTTTCTCTACAAAAACTCTGAATTATGCGTGGCTTGAGGCATTGGAAAATATACTCTAAGATCTTTCCAATGAGTTATGGCATGTACTAAAATTCTCTCATGATTGATAGTGTGCCCATAAAGTTACTCCAATTTTACTTTTGGGAAAATTTTAGAACTTGATAAGTTTGGGACTTGCTTTTATTTTCCTCACCTCTAAGTCATTCTATTAAGTCCTAAACACCACTAGTGAATTCCTAAAAATGTTAAAAGATAATTTTACCCTCACACATGATCAATTACACTTTTACCCTTCTAAGGCATTGTGGGGTATTACATTTGTAATTGTTTTATGTTTCCAAAAATGGATTAGTATTCCTATCCATCTCCCATCATTTTTGAGTTTTTGTTTTGCTTTAATGGTTTAGGATGGCCAAAGCTTTAAACCTCATAAAAGTTTAGAGTGAAGGTGATGGTTTAAATGTTCTCATTCCTTCATAACGCCTCCCAATTTAAATATAGAGACCAAGGACTTAATTAATGAAAATATTCTCTTTCTTTGATGAGGTCTCTTATATTCATGTAAAGAGATCGGTAAGCTTGTTTTCACACTATATAGATTAGCTCTAAAAGCTCCAAAGCTTGAAGTTAAATCAAGTTCCCTACCCAACAAGAGGGACTCTTCTCTCTCTCTTTAGCTCAAAAGAGAGCCTTTGATCTCTATATATTGAATGGAACGTCTTTGTTTTATCAAAAACAAGTACAAATGCATGAATCTAAACATAACTTAAAAGGAAAACAAAACAAGATTATTTTCATACATATATAAAAGAAAAAACTTCAGAAAAGATACAAGATTGGAAAAAAAAATTGTTAAATCAAGTAGAAAAATAAATGTTAATAAAAGCCAGTATAATAACATTACCCACTTATGCTATGTCATGTTTTCTATTACTAAAGAAAAATTGTGAGAATATTAATAATAAAAAAGAGCTTTCTAGAGGGGGTAAGCTAAAAATGAGAAAAAGAAAATATGGCTTCAATATATTATTCAAATAAAAATAAAAATAAAAGTTAAATGTAATCATAATATTTTGTGGTTGTGAAAAAACTTAATTAAATGAAAATTTTGGAAAAAGGATAAAATGGAAAGTAGGAAATAGGGAAGAAATTAATTTTTAGGAAGACTCCTAGATCCCAACAATAAATGGTTTCAAAATACAAATAGATAGACTTAAAAATAATTCAATAGAAAAAAAAATTAAGGATATTATAAATCAGAATAAAGAATGGGACATTAATAAACTAAAGGGGATGATTATTGAAGAAGAAATAAAGGAAATAAGAAAAAATATGTTTAAATAATCATAAAGACAAGATAATATGGAATAATAAGAAAAAAAATGGATATATAGAGCAATATCTAGATATTATCTAGTTAAAACCCAACAAAGTTAAGTAAATCAGGAAAAATATAATACTAATGATACATTTAGAAATAACAAAAATAATGTTTGCATGAACAATTCTCATACCAATGATAATATAATTGATATTCATAATAATAATAATAATAATAGTATTGGAGGGACTAACATTTTTAATAATAATGATATTAACATCGATAAGAGAATAAATAATACTGATAATAACAACAACAATACTAATACTATTAATATCACTATGGATACATATGATAATAATAATAACAATAATAATATAAACAATAATGTAAATGAAATTCATAATAATAACAATAATGTAATAACAAGTATAGTCAATTCCTATGGAATAAACTATGGAATTTAGATATTTTATGGAAAATAAAACAATTCATATGGAAAGCATGCCATGAAACACTACCTATGAAAATGAATTTAATTAAGAGAGCTATGATTGTGAAACCCCAATGTCACCTATACAAGAATAAAAATGAAACTATTTTGCATGGATTGGTAACATGTTTAGTTCTAGATAAAGCTTGATTGGGATTTCCTTTAACTTTAAGAACCTCTAACAATGATAATGAAGATTGTAATTTTCATGATTGGATAAAAAAATGGTTATTAATATTAAATGTTGAAAGTAAAAATAAAATATGGATAGGTGAATTTATCAATATTATTTGTTGTAATATATGAAAAACACTAATATAATCTTTGAAGGTAATGAAATGGTATGGAATTAATTTAATTTGGATAATGCATTTAGATTAAGAAAAAAAAATTAGATACTATAGCCCCTTTAGAAGGAAGAGGATGAAAGTAGTGAAAGAAAACATTAGACCTTCCACTAGATGATATTCTGAAGTTGAACTTTGATGGCTCCCTTTATACATCTAATCAACAAGTTAGAGTAGCGATAATAATAAGAAATACAAAAGGAGCAATAATCACAACCAAAATTGGAAAAAGATTAATATGTTCACCATTGCTAATAATGTGTGAGGCGGTTCTAGACAGATTAAGAATGACGTCAATATTAAGAATACACAAATTGATTATAGAAAGAGATTATATGGAAGTGATTACTTCATTGAAAAGAGTCTTGGATGAGTGTTCTAGTGAGTAAGACTATGCATAGAAGATTGTAAGAATATTTTCTCAAGATTTGATTTTATAAACTATATGCATGTTAGTAAGGATAAAAATAAAGTGGCCCATGCATTAGAAAAGCATGGAGTTCCTTGACAAAACTATATAAGATTGGACAGGTAAATTGCCAAAATGGCAACAAAGCATAGAACATGATGATTTTAAAAATTGAATTCATCATACAAATAATCAATAAAGTTTCTTCTTCTAGTAAAAACAAAAATAACTTAATTACTAATTAGGTCAAACAATGACCCTAAACAAGGTTGAGTCGATCAAGCATCCAAATAGACATAAATTCATTAGCATTCGTTCTCGTAGCCTTTATAACATGAGGACATAGGTGACCATCTAAAATGTTATCCCACAACAACAACAACAATAATATTTGTCGTATATAACAAGTAACTTTTCATATTCTTCTAATTAGCATCTTGACTTTGGTTTAGTCTTCATCAATAATTTAACAAAAATATTATTCATTTTTTAAAGTAAAATGTTCCTTTAACACTGATTTTTCGCATTAGTATGCATTTTTAGATCCTTACCAATGAACATAACTTCATTTTAAAAATTACATATATCAGTCTTGTGAGTACTTTTAGTTATTAATATATTGCCAATAAGGCAGCTTTGTTTAAATTTTTATATTTTGTAAATTTAGTTCTTAAAATGTCATTTCAATATATTTATTAGAGCAAATATTAGTGGGTCAATTTAAACACTATGGTTTTAAGAATCATTACCAAATAAATAAATAAAAATTAAGAACCCAATTTATTCTTATAACTATAATATGTAGGTGGTGGTATCATTACACTAGGTTGCTTAATCACTTAATATGCACTCCACTACCCTTTGGGTAATGATAAAATACTCCTGCATTTTGAAGGGTTCCTGTAATGTTCACACCCATACAAAAAGACTAGAATAACTACTTTGACATCGGAACAAAGGATCCATAATTATTCCTCCCTTCCAAAATACTTGTCCAATGAGTCAGAGATACTTACTGTACTATAGGTTTAAATTACATCCGTTACTTTATTTTAATACTAACATTTTACTTTCCTTTTCCCTCTTCTTAATTTCTAAGTCATGGCATTATAAGTATTCCCCACTAATTCATTAACAAATTTACCCCTCAAACGATGTAATGCAAGAAATAAAATTGTTTGCTTCAACATTGAATAAGCATGGAACAATAATATCGTAAGCCATTGTATTTGTATTGAAAAATGCAAACACCAAGGTATCAAAATGTTATTTTTATTGTTAGAATTTCTATACTTGACTTACATGCGGATCCACTAATTGATGGGCTTACATGAGATTTTCTATGCTCAAAATCTACTTAACAGGATCACTATGAATAGCCCATTTTGAATTTTTCTTTTTCTAATTATTCCAATGGGGGTATATTATGTGATTTGAATTCATAGTTGGTATGCTTTTGGCGAATACAATATTTTGGCTAGAACCAATTGGTTGGTGGTTCCCACTTCAACTATGCGTGTCTTTTGTGCCAATTTATTGTTATGGACATAGTAAGCGGTCAGCTAACCCAAATTGTAAAGATAAGGCTTCTTTTTTTCGTTAATAACATATCATTGATGTTAAAAAAATAGATCTTGGATCCTTCCAGGAAGAAAATTATTGTTTTTTATAGTCTCTTGGGGCCGCACCATTGGCCTCCTTGTAGATCCATATAGATGTAGCTAAATACAAAGAAATCAATATCGAAACTAAGGCTTTGTTATTCTTGTTTTAAATAGTAACTTTTGTTTTTGGTAGGGCATGATAATTGGGTACACATATGGGGTAACCAACGATGATTTTCATAATTAGATTTTCAATAGCATAAAAAGACTTTGACCAATCGTTAAGTGTTAAAAGTAAAAGATTTGATTCAATGAGGAGACCTCATGTGAGGGAGGTGCTCCTCGCAACAAATTTTAATATGCTTAACACCCGAACGGATTCTCTCTTGCCCACCTTGTATTGGCATGATTCCGCTTGCCATTGATTCAACGTTTAAGAAGCACCCATAACATGGGGGGCCATCACAGAACTGTGACCATTAAAATAATCTCTCTCTCTCTCTCTCTCTCTCTCTCAATGCAAGTAAGCACCATTTTGTTAACAGTTCTCTCTGACTGTCTCAACGGTAATAATCACCATTTTACAACAGTTTTGAACCTACTGAATAGGCAACCTTTTTGATCGATTGCTTACCAGCAGGGTAAAAATGTCAGTTTTGAAAATGAAACTTTTTTTTTAAATTTCCGACTAAGAATATAAATAGACATACCTGAGGAGAGAAATAGACTATAAAAAAGAAATTATAACTATATTTTTAACAAATTGAAGTTAGTTTAATTTTAATTTTATTACAATTAGATTATGCAAACATTAGTAAAATATATATTTCTTAATTCTATGCTCCTTCAATTAAGCTCTCTATTAATTTGCCATATAGAGAAGTTCTTTAAAATTTATGACTTTTAAATAGATTTTCAAAATATTTACCAAAAACTTTGATTTTCAAGATAGAAAATTTCTTAATATAATTTGGAAAAAAGGTTTTAGATTGGTTTATTGAATT
>JAOXJP010084043.1:0-14894 GCA_025762735.1 Platanus orientalis | reverse complement strand
TCAATAACCATGCTGTTATGCTGTCCAAATCATGTTAGTTGGCTGCTTCAATTTGGGTTACATAGAAAGGCTTAACAGCCTCTATTTGCTCCAATTTTAAACCATGTATAGTGTAAATTTTCTTGTGAATTTTGTAAAGGGCTTCTTAAGCCTGAATTATACTATGTTAGACTAGACATACATGCTAGCTACTATATTTAATTTTGTGATTTATGGAGCTGTGGAAAGCCTCGAGATGGCCTCCCAAACAGACCCTAAAATCTGGGTCCTTTAAGACCTAGATGAGCTGAATATTTGAGGATTTTTTTTTACTTTTGTATGCATGATATGAAACCCAATTTTTTATATGATGCTCATACACACACTTCCTGCTAGCATGCATATGTTAGAATTTTCAAATACCTCTAAGGATTCCAAATGGCCAAAACAAGGCTATTGGATTTTGGGTTCAAGTATTGGAAAATCAGGCATTAGTACAAACATATGCTTATCATATATGGTTGGAAAGATATCTCTCTCAACTATCTAAATTGACTGACCACACTCAAATTAGAATTTTGTGGAGAGAGGTATGCCCTCCGGAGTATAGACTGTCCAAACCCAACGCCTGAATTTTAATCTGCTAAAATTCAAGCATTGATAGAAAAATTAGGCATTATATTAACAATTAGGAATTAGATAAACATAGGTTTATTATATATGGTTGAAAAGGTCTCTCTCTTAGCTTTCCAAATTGACCTACTGTGCTCAAATTTGAATTTTGTAGCGCGAGATATGCTCTTCGAAGTACAAACTGTCCAAACCCAATGCCTAAATTTTAATTTCAGGCATTGACATAAAACCTAGGTGTTAGACTAACAATCAAGCATTAGAGAAACATAGTCTTATCATATATGGTTAGAAAGATCTCTCTCTCAACTTTCCAAATTGACCGACCATGCTCAAATTAGAATTTTATGGAGAGAGATATGTCCTCTGAAGTACAGACTATCTAAACCCAATGCCTGAATTTTAATCTGCTAAAATTCAGGTGTTGACAAAAAAAGTAGGCATTGGAGAAATTCAGGCATTGGGATCTAAGACCCACCCTAGTGAACCCTGACCTTCTCTAAAGCCTATGCACAAACAACGAACATCTTGGAATTCATTCACATGCTTAGGCACCTCTATGGGCCTTGTTTACAAGCGTTAAGATGAATTTCAGGTATTAGACCTGTAAATGCCAAATGAAACCTAGCTTCAAACCAATCCATTCCATAGACATACTCTAGGAATCTCTTCATTGAAAATGCTTCTTTCATCTTTCCTACAATCATAGTTGGGTTGATTATACGCTTGTGATCTCTAAAGTGTATCGGATACCCAAACTTTACTTGGAAGACAACGCTTGAGTCGTGGCTACTATGTCAGTGCGACCAGGTCGAGTCAACCTACCCGTTCACTACATTTCAACTCGTCCCAACCTTTTATGGTCTTCACCTTACCTTAGGGTTATGTCGCTATGGTTCGTGACCTAAAGACCCAGAGACTTGGTCATAGCCCAATTAGGTTCGTTAATACCATACACATTGGTACAATATAATCTCGCCCCCCATTTCACTAACTTGTAATCATTTTACAACAGCGCGAAATACTCTATAAGTATACAAACAATCTTAAATGAATCTATCCTACATAACTCTCATAATTAGACGTACTTGACTACCGAGATTGATACACACAACAAACCATTAGAACTACATATAGTTTGGTCCCGACAAAACCCTAGGAATACATTGAACCATATAAGATTGGTTATGTAGGCAACTTGAGACTATGTCTCAGGTGCAACTATAATGATCACACCATGGGGGTGGTTCAGACCAATAACTTTACATATAACAAAGCATAGACTTTAGCATAATTTAAAACATGTATGAATGAGAGAAGCTGCCCTAAAATGGTAAGTATTTGGAGTGCCTAACACCTTTCCCAAATGCAACTAAACAACTTACTTTTTATCTCAAGAATGTAGACCAATATTAGGAGTTAAACCCCTAGACCTTCGGGTCTAGAATTCTCTTCTTCTCCCGAAGATGAGAATCAATGTCCAGCTCCATCGGTTAACCCCGAGTTGGTGGTGACTCCCAGAAAAGCCTAACCCTCCTATAAAAGGGTTAGCGACATTTCATGCACCGGCATCACGTGTCGAAGAGTGAACCCAAAAACCAAGGGCGGGTGGGCGAATCCGAAACCCTCCCAAATGCTGATGTCCACACTAAAGGTATCTCTAGGTAAATTTGAAGGAAAGTTTGTATAATGAATGTGCAAGATATTAAAATAAATAAATTAAGGAAATGAGAGTGTATTCTTGCATATATTAAAGGAGAGTGATTAGGAGAAAGTAAAACATTTAAGGAGAATATGGTTCAAAGACTAAAAGTTAATATTGTAACACCCTACATTACACTTAAAGGGTAAAAAGGTAATTAGACACATAAAAAGGCAAAATTTTTATTTTACATATTTAGATAGACCTTAGAGTGGTTTAGGAACCCTTTGAACCAAGCTTGAAGTATAGAACCCAAGTCTTAAAGGTGTCCCAAGAGAGTATTTAAGGTAATTTTGTAGGCAAACCTATACCAACACCAATATAATTTGAGAGAAACCCATATATATTTAGAAATATCTAGGAGTCTACTTTCAAACAAAATAAACGGTGTGTAATTATGAGTCTCCTAAAATAAGTTATGACAATTCTTCCACATGGTGTCTGTGTTGACAAACTTACAAATTTAGGGTAACTTTCTAGACCCATCGACACAAATCATGAGTGAATTAGAGCATTATACATACCTTGTTGGAAAGATATTGAATTCTAGTTTTCAACACTATAAATGACGATCGATTCTAAGTTCTATAGAGAAAGTTATGAGCATTTTAGTACAAAGGAGTAAAAGTTGAAAAAACTTGTCTAGAATAATCCATCACTTAAAGGTTTGATCCAAACTTAGTGGATCAATCCAGGATTGAACCAAGACTTCTTTATCTCAAAAAATGAATAAACATGTGCTGGATCAGTCCAACATCAATCCAGAATGACCTAGATCAAATTTTATTGATGCAAAATCGATTTTACTTCATTTTGGGGAGTGTGGGACCCCCTAACTTGGCCTAAAACCCTATAAATGTGATAAAGAAACCCTAATAACCTCATTTACGTCAAAAGGGAAAGAGTTAGAGTGGTTTAGGAGATTTGGGAGCTAAGTGTAGGAGTTCTCCTCACAAATTAGGTTAGTTTCACTCCCAACTTCATAAATCCACTAGTTTAGCTTATTTTCTTCCTAGATTTTCATTCTCTACCTAGTTAATTCTCTTTCTACATCTTCTTACATATGATAGAAACAAAGAAAATGAGGTTTTAAAGGGCTAGAGAGCTTCAACAAGTAAGAAGGTAAAAATAGTGAGTGCCCATACATAGTGTATGATTCCTTTATTTCTTCTACTATTTTTTCATGGTTAATCATCTATTTGGTTGGTATTTTGGCTTATTCATCACTTGATTATTAATCTATAAAGTTTTGGCAATGTCACTCTTCTTGATTTGAAGATCTTTGAGATTTTTGTGTGTTTTCCTACATGATGATCTACTCCTTTGGTTCCTTGTTTTATTATTTATTAGTAATCTTTGGTTTAGATGAGATATCATTTTTCTCTTTATTCTTATTACTTTATCTTTGAAGTTGAATAAGTTTACTTCATCTAAGCACTAAATCCATGGGGGATTAGTAAGTTCCTAAGTCAATTATTTTACTCCCTTGTCTTTCTACACTTCATTTGTTGTTTTTTGTTGTTGTTGTCTTTCTACACTTCCCTCCATTTTTTATGGCTACTTTAGGTGAGAGTTTAGTTCTTCATCATTTATTGCTAAATTTGTTTGATGATTCTAACAAATAGAGACTATAGCCCCTCCCACATATTTGATGGTAACCCACAATTGTTTAATAAGTAGTTCATCATTTCTTTAAAGTCTTATTTTTTTCATTTCTATTATGTCATTTTGTTCACGAGAGTAGGGTATTGTTGTTTCATGTATTATGACATTTTGTTGACAGAAATCATTGAAGGGGTTTGACTTAAATTCTCTACCCCTATATAACCTTAGTCTCTTTATTTTTCTTTCTAGTTGGTTTTTTGTTTCAGTTTTATATTTTATGAGCATAGCAAGGGCTTTATTCTTGTTTCTAAGTAAAAATAGTTTTGTATACATAGAAAAGTCAAATTATATAATATTGTTTACCACCTCTAGTCATTACATGTATTAAGTCACCTAAATCTATATGTATTAGACTTAGTAATTCAGTTTCACGTTGAACAGGTTTATGTGATTTAGTTGTAAAGTTTGATACAAATAGGTCTCACACTTATTTATGTCATTTATTTTGAGTTCATGAATCAACCCAAGTTTCTCATATTTTTCATGTAGACAAAATTCACATGGCCTAAACAACCATACCACATATCAAAAGACTCGGTAATATAAGTAGAAGAGGAAGATGCATATTCATTGTTATCAACACTCAAAACAAACAACCCCCATTACAATAGCTTTTCCCGATAGAAACCCCATTTTCATTCCTACTTTATTTAGTAAAAAGGAATAAATTAAATTACGATGAATTTTATAACATACAAAACATCATTGAGTGCAAGAGTTTTCAGAAGTTAATGAAAAGCCATGTGAATTGCCCATCTGCACATACTCTCCATCCCCCCACATTGTTTTAGGACACAAACAGTCACCTATCACCACACATGTAATGAGTTTCTACAGTGTCCACGACTTAATCCTAGCTATCACCAAATAAATTGGCCTCTGTGATGACAACAACAAATACCCCATTCTCCTTATATTTGATTTGGGAGTACCAATTTTCTCTTTTTTCATATGTCTACATACTACAGCATGGTGTCCATGTTTTCCATAAATAAAGCAATTACCTTTGATAGTTTTCTTGTATTGTTTTTCAGGTTTTTTGAATTTAGAATAACTAGTTATGTGACCAAATTTTTTAGTTTTGTACTTGGTCTTGCTTTGTCAAGTATTCCCAAAATTTTCTTCAATAAGTTGGGCACTAGTAATGTATTCTTTAGTCTTTTTAGAATGATCCTCCAATCAATTTCTTTCCTCAATCTGAATCTGAACTATGTGCTTCTAAGGATAAGTCTTTTCTTTTATGTTTCAAAGTGGTTCTATAATTCTTCCCATATAGAAGCAATTTCTCAATTAAGGCTATAAATTGGTATTTTTCATTCATAATCATGTCTTCTACTAGGCACCCAATCACTAATTTTTGAAACTTAGTGATTTGGTCATTAATAGATTTTCTGTCAACCATTTTGTTGTATAAAAACTTTCCACTACATATTTTCCACTCCAAACATCCTCTGAAACATATTTCTTAGTGAGCTCATCCCAAATATGTTTGACATGTCTCATCTTACAATAGACATCATAAATGTCATTTTCCACGGTATTCAAGATATAGTTTTTATAGAGGTGATCTGCAATGTCCCATGTAGAATTGACCCCATACCTAGTAGGTTCATGTTAGTCTTCAGGTTTAGAGGATCTCGGCTTAGTAAGTACCCATGACATAGCTATGGTTTCAAGGACAAATAGGAGTTTTTGCTTCCATTTGTGGTAGTTACAACTGTTAAAAGGTTATAGTTTGGACAGTTTAGGTATAAACAATTGATTTACAACCATTGTAAAGCAATCCAAATCAGGTTTAAGATTGTATGAAAAACAATCTCAGGTTGTAGGATAATAAGTCAAATTTACAATCTATATATTACAATATTAATATGTGAAATTATTCAGATTTAGAGAATAAAAGTACCTAGTAAATTTTGACCGAGGTGTGTCAATGACACTATCCATAAATCTGAGTTTGCATCCCTTTTTCGGATCACTTCCACAAGTGTTGAGAGTTTCAGACGGTCAAGCTTTAGGATTCAACAGTTGTCTAGTATCATCTCTTTTATATCGCACTCAATAGTAGAGGTTTAGCGAACTTTCTACAATGCTATGTCTCAGATGATTTTCAGAGAGAAGTAGAGGAAAATAAATTACATGAATTATATAAAATTCTTGAGTATAAAATACACATATCTACCATATGTATTTATAGAGTTGGCCGAAAAGAATATTGGAGCCTGTTTATGGCCCATTATTTTGTCTTCTAATAGTAAATAATGGCTAGACCATTTATGGGTCCTTTGACAATCAAGGGCTATAATCCCATTAACTCCTTTTCCCAACAAAAAACAGTCTAGTGAATGGGTAATCTAACAATCAAACGGTTTAATGCTCCATTAAACAAAAAAAATCAAAACATAAATAAATAAATGGTTTAGAAGATCAACTCAGGACCTCTAGCCGCATGTGTGTGCACAACACAACACGTCTCAGCATGACACGGTGTGGTGCATGCATGCGTATATGTGTATGTTCTATGGAGTAGCATAACTCCAAAAGAATAATATACAATGTATCAAACTACCTTTTAAAACATATTCAACAAAATTATTGTTCATGAGCAATGTGGGACTAAACTTCTATAGGTTTAGTTACATTTAAGTGCGTAAAAAATAATCTTTAACAAAATAAGAGAGGTGTCCATCATGGTCTATAAATGATGTAATATCCTCAAATCAATGATTTGTTAACACAAATCAATAAAATATTAAAACACAATTTACTTTATATTTTATAATGTAATTAGTAGTAATTGATAAATCTATTTCTTTTATTGAATTAGAAATAAAAATAAAACTAATAATAAAAATACAATAGTTGGCTCATCCCTTATAGGATCTATTCAATTTCACCAAATCTTGTCAAGATTTCCCCATAATATATTTGCTTCCAAGAGTACTGTGAAACACCAAAGCAAACTTGTTCCCTGATTTGTGGCAAATTTCTACCTTGCCGACACCACACAAGTACCCAAACATCAATCTAGATGACCCCATAAGATCACTTGTACATCCCTTTTCAGTCCCACCTTTTTGGCACTCGTTTGGACAAATGGAAGTGGGGCCCAACAATCCATACAACCAGCCCCTTTGTTGCTTTCCATTGCTCCTATCCCATTCTTTTTTTTGGCACCCACTAGAGCCATGTCAGATTCCATATGTCCAACACAACATATCATTATATTTTTAGAATAAAATCTGGTATGTTTCTTTGTTACAGGCCCAACTACCACATCCTTCCATCTTCGGTCCTAAGCAAATAAATTTTTTTTTTAAATATCTTTCCTGAACAAGCTGGTAACTCCTGAAATTTGCTAGACGCCTATTATCTCGACCAGATTCTCTTAATCTTGTTATACATGCATTGCCAATTTAGGGAATGTGGGCATCGTGGAAAGACTGGGTAGGTTTGCTCGCCCCACTTTGGGGAAGTGTGCCCGGACAGTTTGGGTTGGCCTCTAGGCTTGGGTTTGGAGTCGCCACCAACTCAGGTTTTTACAGGCGGGGTTCGATGCTTGCCTCCTTTCCAGGGCAAAGGAGGATACGGGCCGTTTTAGGGCCTGGGCTAGGCACTTGGGCCTAGGGTTGACTATCTAACTAGTGTGGTTTCTAGGGATATGGGTAAGCTGTTTGGTTGCAATTGGAGAAGGTGTTAGGCACCCCAATTACCCACCTTTTTAGGGTGGCTCCTCTAACCTAGCAATTTCAAAATGCTAGTAAGCAAAGAATGACTGTATATAGTTATTTTGTTTTTATTAGTCTGGACCACCCCTATGGTGTGATCATTGCAATTAAACCTGAGACATAGTCTCCGGCTGCCTACATTCCCGATCTTGTATGGTTCTGTGTTCCTATGGTTTTGTCAGGATCAAACTACATGTAGTTCTGATGGTTTGTAAGTCTCGATAGTCAAGTATGTTTGACAATGAGACTGGTTTAGGGTAGGCTCATTTTAGAGTGTTTATATAGTTACAAAGTACTCCCTGATGCTAAAATGTGTTAGTAAAAGGGGGACAAGACTATGTTATACCAATTTGAGTGTCTTAGGGACCTAACTGGGCTATGACTGAGTCCTAGGGTCTTTGGGTTGTGAACCATTATGACAACCCTAGGATAGGTTGGAGATTTATAAAAAGTTGGGAAGGATTGAAAGGCAATTGTTGAGTCGAGTTATGCAGCCGGATTATACTAACGTAGCAACCACAATACCAATATTGTCTTCCAGGTAAAACTCAGGTGTTGGACACTTGGGTGTTTGATAGTGGGTCTAGTCTATGTACAAGGGTTAGAGAAGGGTTTTAAAAGTTGAAAGAGGGATTTCCTATGGTTCTGGACATGTGGGGTTTCATTCCACCTTTTGATTTACTAGAAATCCCAATCAGTACGCCTGATCTTCGTGTGTAGACCTAATCTTTGAGTATGTTTGATTTTCACGGTGAAGTGATTTCAAGCGTACTATCCTAGATGGACCCCACTTGGTCATTTCAGTAAAATCAAGGGTCTGGAAGTCTTTCATTAAGGGTTTCCAAGGTTCTGTGGGTCTTTTCATATCATAGGGTAGATAGGGACAAAAAAATAGGGTTTTCAGGTTAGTACACCTGAAATAGGCTATATTAAAATTCAGGCGTATGCTAGACAGTCCACACTCAAACGGACATATCTCTTTCCACACAACTCAGAATTGAGTGTGGTCGGTCTCTATGGAAAGATAAGAGAGAGATTTTTCCAACAAGGTGTGGACATCGATGTTTGGGTGGGGTTCGGATTCCCCCACCTACCTTTGGTTTTTGGGTTCACTCTTCGACACGTGATGCCAGTGTATGAAATGTCGCTAACCCTTTTATAGGAGCGTTAGGTTTTTCTAGGAGTCACCACCAACTTGGGGTTAACCGATGGAGTTGGACATCGATTCTCATCTTCGGGAGAAAAAGAGAAGTCTAGACCCGAAGGTCTAGGGGTTTAACTCCTAATACTGGTCTGAGTTCCTAAGATTAAGGGTAAGTTGTTTAGTTGCATTTAGGGAAGGTGTTAGGCACCCCAAATACCCACCTTTTTAGGGCAGCTTCTCTCATTCATACATGTCTTAAAGTAGATTAAAGTTCATGCTTGTTGTTTCTAGGAGTTGTTATTTTATAGATTTTTCTTAGGCTTAATGCCTGAATTTACTTCCAACACTTGAATTTCCAACTTCTGAATTTAATTCAGGGGAAATTTAGGCATTGGTTTATGAAAATCCAAAAACTGCCTTTTAAATCAAACTATTTTAATTATAGGAGAGCCCCTCATGGCTGTGACTTTTAGAGGGATTGTGGACTCCTCCAAAGTGTTCATTGATTGACCTTTTAGGGTTAGACTTAACCCTGACACAGAGGGAAGAAAGGAAACAATGTTGTATTTTTTTGTGTCTTAGCCTTAACACCTGAATTATAACTTAACGCCTGATTATTCAATGCTTAAATATAATTCAGGGAGAAATTCAAGCTTCAAAGGCTTATCAAATCAGCATTTAAATGTGGTTTTTTGAGGGGGTTTGGTGGGTTCTAGTGCTATGAAACCCCTGGATTAGGTTAGAGGGTGTCTTCTAAGGTCACATTGCTGAACCCTAGAGGTCATGGCCTTTATACATATGGAGATATACTCTCCCAAAGAGGGTTATTAGGTCATCTACCAAAGGCTTAATGCCTAAATTTTTAGGCATTGGAGGTTAACTACCTCACCTACTTTAGCTGGGTATTTTTAGTGCTTACATGGGTTATAGAGCTATGGAACCCCTATCAGAAGGGTAGAAGGATAATTTCTGAAGTGAGGGAAGCCAAACCCTAAAGGTTAGACCCCCTGGGGGTGGACATCTATCTTCCTGAAGAAGGCAGAGTAGTCATCCAGTGTAGGCTTAACGCTTGAGTTTTAGTCTGACGCCTGAATTTAATTTAGGGTGAAATTCAGGCATTGGGTGCTAGGGTCAACAACCAACCTCGGTTTTTGGGTCACACAGGTGGGGCCCAAAGGGGAGCGATTCTCCTAAGCCTTTAACCTAGACCTAGGTCATATACACACTTAACTAATTTTAAAAATCAGATTTTTAACATAGGCCTAATGCCTGAAATCCACTCAAATGCTTGAATTTCTAGCTCAACACCTAAAATTAAATTCAAGTGTTGGGAGAGAACTAATGGTCCACAGAGGTGCTTAAGCACAAGATTGGACTTCAAAGGGTTATAGTAACCTGGGACAGGTTTAGGGAAAATTAGAGCTCTCTGGGGTGGGCCCTGGATCTCAACGCCTATTTGTTCAACACCTAAAATTTATTTTCATAAAATTCAAGCGTTAGTTACTGGGAGAAAATCCAGTAGTTGGATTTCTCGAATTTGGGACCCTTAGGGTTTTGGAAAAAATCTAAAATTATGCAAGCTAGCACGCAGTTAATAAGGAAATATCATATCCCAAATTTGGCTCAAGATCATGCATACAAATTTCATAAAAAAATCAACAAAAAATAAACTAAACTAGGTCACACAGAACCAAGATTTTAAGGTCTATTTGGGGGGCCATCTTGAGGCCTTCCACAACTCCAACAATCATGAAATTAAATATGAAACTAGGAATGTATATTGAGCACAACATACTAAAATTTGAACTTTAGCAGATCAGTACAAAAATCACAATAAATTCTACACTAGGTATAGGTCAAAAAACAAAGCAAGTAGAGGTTGTTGAGCCTCTACTATGTAACCCAAATTTAAGCAGTTAAGTAGCATGAATTAGACAAGATAACAACATGAAAATTGAACATATGAAGGTAAGGGAACTAGACTAGTAAATTTTTAGATTACCTTAAGCCAAGGTAAGTCTTGGGTTTGAGAACTCAAGCTTCTTCTTTCTTCTTCTTCTCTATTTTTTCTAGGGTTTTGCTACCAACCTATGTGTGAAAGAAAATTGGGGTTATTTATCACCTCAATTTCATGTGGTGGAGGGTGGGGATTGAGTTTGGGAATATCCCAATAAAGGGCTAGGATTAGGTTAGCTCATTTTAGGTGTAAGGCTAGGATTTGTTTAGGATGGGTGGCTATGATTAAGGGGATTTGTGTTTGGTGACATGGACAAGGGAGGGGCTAGGATGTGTTTAGATTGATTAGGTAGAGGGTGGAGATGAAGGTGTGCTTGTAGGCATGGATTGATGAGGTGGACAAAGGGGTAAGTTTAGATGTCATTTGATAGGTTGAGGGTGGTTGCAAATATTAGAGAGCATCAGGGTGCTCTTTGGGGGGACATGAGGGGTTCACTAGGGATTTGAAATTCAAGGATCTAATCTAAGGGTGAGGGTGAGGGTGCACTTGAGGAGATTCCAATCCAAGGGTTAGCAATTTTGGCCATAAGGTGAATGCATTAAATGTCATTAATGAGCTAAAGTTAAAAAGTCTTAGCTCATTAGTGTGCATTAAATGTTTTTGACATTTTCGAACCTTCACTGTGTCATCCACTTTTGTGAGCTTTCAAGCTTGGAACATGCCAAAATCAGTGTCTATTTTTGGGGTCATGGATATTCTGGTTGCAACGGACCAGTCAAAACTAAATTACAATAAGGGCAAGGGGTGAAATCATGGTTTTCTAACTTGAAAAGCTCTCAAATGGATTTTGGAAAGGCAAGATGGTAAAATTGATCTTGGAAATCCTCAAATGAGAGATGGCCCCTGGTTCAGATAAGCCATAGCCTCTGACTATACTGAATTACGATGCCTAAACAGAAAATTAGGTCAAAAACCCTTTTTTAGGCAGTTGGAGAGGTTTTTCACAGGAAATTCTCTCGTGTTTTCTATAAGTCTCTGCCATGAGCCATGTTTGGAGGATTTAAAGCTTGAGGAATCCTAGAGCTACGAAAATTGACAAACAGACCACTGGATTTCTGGACAATTACCGAGGGATGTTCGAAGCAGGGTCACTTGGAGAGATTGAGTTTTTGTAATTGCCCAAAGGCTGATGGAGTTGAGCTGTAGGACATTCTCCAATGCTCAAGTTTGTGGAATGATCTTTTGAAGGCAGGGGTGAAATTGAGAAAATGAGTCTAACCTTGCTACATTCCAAGTCCAGGAGAATTATTTAGGGCATTCTGTGTGTCAAATACAGATGAAAAGTGCTTTGTTCTAGTTTGAGCAGAAATAATGTTTAGGAATACATAATTTCTATAATCTAGTGCCACTTTGATACTCTTAAGATCCTGGAATTATTGTGGGATAGCCGTTGACAGATTGAGTTTCTGAGTTTGGATGAACTCCTGGGAGTCGGTTGAGCACCTGATTTTGTGTCCTAATTTATTGCTCTTTTTGGAGTATTTGAAGGAATCTAAGTAGATAATTTTTATGGGAGCTCGAGTCCCTTAGACAATTTTCCAAAGGCCTCATGATTCTAGAAAGATGGACACTGACTGGTCCTAATTTAGAGGTCCAGAGAACCTACTGGCTCCATATGAGTGAAATGCAGTTAAACAGCTTTTTGACCCCTTGGGGCAATTCTGAGATTTCATAAGGGTTTGAGATTTTGAAGTTCTTTTCTCAAACCTGTAGATTTAAAGCTAAGGTCGAGGCCAAGATATGGCAATCAACCTTTCTAGATTCAAAGATTAGATAAATCTTCGAGAGCTTTTTCAATGGTCATTTCTTAGTTAGGGTCATCATAAGTTGAGAAATTAGTTGTTGCTAGTCTCGAGCAATATCTGTTCTATGATGGGTTTCTCATAATTGGTAGAAGTAGGGATGCATAGGATCTGAAATTACACCATTTAGGTGATGGGAGAAGCTTCAGGGATCCTTTAATGGTCCAAGGGTAAATTCTTGGAAGTAAAAAAGGAAAAAATGGTAATTTTTTACCTGCAAGTCAAAAAATGTGAAAATGAGAATTCTTTGTCTATAAATATTTCATGACAAGAAGGCTTATATAGGTGAGAGAAATTCTATGATCTAAGTGGTAGATAGTGAGTTATAGGCTTTTGAAGGTAAGAGAACAAAATGGTAATGTTTCTACCTGTGATACTTTGCTGAGGGAAGACTTACAGAGGCGAAAAAAATGTAGATAACATGGGTGGAGCTTTTAAATGTGGACCCTCAAAGTCCTGTTGATGCTTTGGTGAAGGATTAAGATTTAACCTGAAATAGTGTATTTGGACTTTAATAAGGTGTTTTGACTGATTTATTTGTGACTAAAATATCCAGAAATACTCCTCAAGGGATGCCTAACCTCCTAAAGTCTAGGTTTGCTCTTCCTAAACCAAGGGTGCTTAGGGTCTTGATGTCTAAATGTTGTCGTGCTGTCCTTATTCTATCAACTAACCCGAGTCAAAATTTGGGTGCTAACAAGGCTACATCTGCTGCTTCTCCTCAAGAGCAATTGTTCCCTTCCTTAGCTTTCATCGTCTCCAACAAAAACAATGATAAAGCATCTACTATAGGTGATTTTACTAATCATAGTAATAACTCTAAAGGTGGGCGATCTCATGGACAGGGTTAAGGAAAATTCAATCGTCCAAAATTATTTTGTCAAATATGCTAGAAACAAGTTCATTCAGCCTTTGAATGCTACTACTAAATGGATCCATCTTTTCAGCAGCCTTATACATATTACACACCTCTTCCTACTAGTGTTTAGCATCATATCTTGGCTCCAGTTATTTCTCAATCATCTCATGTTCAGCAATCTTCGGCTAATGTTGCTTACATAACTCATAGTGGTTTATCTCCACAACAATTTAGTAATTATGCTTAGCTCATTCAGGCATTCAACGCTCCTACTTATCACTATGACTTAACTCAGCTTAGACCTGAAAAACTAGAACATACGTGGTATTTCGACAGTGGAGCCAGTAACCACATAACATCCGACTTATAAAATTTGTAGCTTCACTCCCTATATAAAGGCCCTGCAAAAGTTACTATGGATAGTGGTGATGCACTGGGTATTCAACATACCGGTTCTAGTCAAATCTATACAACTTTATCTGATTTTTTATTAAGTTTTACATGTGCCATGGATATCTGCTAATTTGTTATCCGTAAATCAATTGGCTCGAGATAATGATTGTGTAATTTGCTTTGATGCGAACTCTATCTATTCAGGACAAAAGCATGAAGAAAGTGATGTATCTTGGCTCTAGTAAGGGTAGAATGTACCCCCTGTCGACTACTACTGGTAACTGGTTACGTTCACCTGTAGCCTTCCATTCCGGTAGTCATGTGAGCTCTGTCTGGCACAACTGTCTGGGATGTCTGGTGGCTAACACTCTCAATGTTATTTTCAGCAATTAAATCTTCCTTGTAATAAAAACTTTGCTTGTAATTCTTGTGTTGTCACTAAGTCGCATCGAATACACTTACCTTTATCTATTCATAATAGCATTATTCCTTTACAATTAGTGTATGCAGATGTGTGGGGACCATCTAAGGTTGCCACTCCTTCTAGTTTTAAATACTATCTCTTTAGTTGATGACTACTCAATGTTCTCTTGGTTGGTTTTTTTTTTAAAACAACTCATACATGTTATCTATGTTTGCTAGTTTTAAGAGATAGGTTGAGAACTTATTGTCTACAACAATCAAGGTTCTACACATAAATAGTGGTGGCAAGTTTGTTAATTCAGGTTTTAAGAAATTATGCTCTGACACAGGCATTCTTCATCAAGTGACTATTCCATATACCCCTGCCCAAAATGAGGTTGTTGAAAGGAAGCATCGACATGTGGTCAAAACCATCGTAGCTCTTCTTCAGATGACAAAAATGTCAATGGAATTTGGGGGAGAAACTACTTGTCAACACCCAAATTTTGACTCGGGTCATGTGATAGCATAAGGACAACATAACAACATTTAGGCATCAAGACTCTAAGCACC
>JAOXJP010084032.1:0-14894 GCA_025762735.1 Platanus orientalis | reverse complement strand
ATACAGACAATCTAGGTAAAATTCATACAAAACCCTTTCTACTTGTTATGCAAGCTAAACCTACACTCTATGTCTCCGAAGAGTCCAATACTCCTTCCGGTGTCTTCGGTAGAAGGGATTCAAATAATGAAATATTGAATAAGTACAAGTTTACCTCATGTAGATTGATATTTCAATGTGTATCGAGTGTGGATGTTCCTTCTAGCGAGCTGATTTACCTTTTCTGCCACAGTGTGAAATGCAGCAGAGAATAAGCTTTTAGGCCTTGTAAATCATTGGTTTCCTTGCAATGGATAGCCAATAAACTTCTCTTCTTTTGATATATGATATAGTATGCTCAGAGAGATAGATCACTTAAGTATTTTCAATAGCATAAGCTTAGATAAGCAGTAAGCACACAGACTTCCCGGCTTTCAAACTAGCCATTTTTTCAGACAAGATTCTTTCTTTTATGTTTTTCACTCTCACTTCTTCTTTCTTAAACCTAGAGCATTATCACCCTTTTATAGAGTTAAGACTAATCTTAGTCCATAGAATTAGATCTCTTTTAAATGGACAAGTCCTGAGAAAAGTCGGATTGAAATCCCAAAAATAGAAACATATTTTTGTGAAATCCGTGGTTGTGATCGATCACACTTTTTCTATCATCGATTAGGGAAGTGTGATCGATTAGGGAAGTGTGATCGATAAGGCCCTGAGATCATAACTCTCGAGAATTTATTTTTTGCTTGAAAATTGAGTTGTGATCAATCATGAGATCTATGATCGATCAGCCATGATCGATCATGAGATCTATGATCGATCTACTATATTTCTGCACTTTGTCATATCCCATCTTTTTGGTTTTTGGCCTTTTTCCTTTAACTTTTAGGGACAATTACAAATGTATTTTGGCGCCTTTTAGCATCTCACACTTAATCTTATGTTCATTTTTAGTGGTTTTAGTGCATAGTGCTAAGTGTGGATTTTTTCTTAGGTTAGTGCATGTCATGAACATCTTTGAGCTTTCTTTTTGTCAGTCTTCAGCTTTAGCTTCTTTGCATTGAGTCTTCAACCTGGATCTTGAATTTGTAAGTGTTAGCCTTCTTTCTTGTCTTGTTCTTGTAGGTCTTTAGTCCATCTTTGCATTCTTTCTTCCGGGCTTGGGGCACTATCTTGGACTTGACACTTACTTTACAACTCAACTGTTTTGACATGGCATTGACAATACATATACCTAACAATGCAAACCAATATGATGATCTAAACATTTATCTTTTATTTATGGCTTTATCGTCTTTCGTATGTTTGATTCTTCTTGGTTTCTTAAATATTAATAGAATTTTCCATTTCTTGATGATTTTATCAATGGTTATTTCTTGAAATGTGTATGAATAATTTGTTGGATTCTTTTGTTAAGAACCATGATTTTTTTATTTTTATTTTTTTGCCTATGTATCAGTTATGAATACATGATCTTATGAGTCAATTGTATCTTTTGCCCCTATTTTGGACAAATATTATTGAAGAATTCTCATAAGTTTTGGTGTAAATTGTAATTTTTACTCCTAGCTCGGACAATAGTTACAATAAGCAAGGCTCACATAATATATGGAGTAAACTTTATCATTTACTCCCATTCAAGACAAAGGTTACAAACACAAGATAGATTATGGAGTGAATTGTATCTTCTGTCCCCATTTTGGACAAAAGTTACAAATTAAGGGACTCACAAAGAGATTTTGGGAAGCTCTCTCTAGAAAAGCTATGGGACCTTGAAAGGTCAATGCTATATGCCTTTATGAATACCTCTGAGGGTTTACATCATAATTCTAATGTGACATATAGACTAATGGATTGGATCTGTAATGGTGTCCTCGTTCATGGACCATACTACAGTTGGTTGCATCTTTTGCCCCCATTATGGGCAAAAGTTACAAGCTGGAGGACTCAATGAGAGATTTTGGGTAGTTCTCTCTAAAAAGTTATGGGACCTTTAAGGGTCAATGCTATATACCATTTATGAATACCTCTGAGGGTTTACATCACAAATTAATGGGGTATATAGACTAATGGATCGGTTGTAATGGTATCCTCGTTAATGAACCATACTAAAATTTTGAGACCAATACAATTGGAGGAAATTTTACGACTCTTTCCTCGAAGTTAGGGTGGGATCCCTTAGGATCGGTTGTTGTGTCCTTCCCAAGTAACGGCATCCCAATTGCTATCACAATAGGTAAAACACACAATGTTTGAAAGAAATACAACTTACACTTATGTTTCATATAAGCCACAACACAAGGGGCCTATGCTTAACAAGTTGGTCTATTTAAGCAATTGCGATCAATTGGTAAACACAATTGGGAGATGTTGTTGCGCTCTCTTTGGTAAGCTGTGGGAGGTCAAAAATGACCTGTGCTAGACAATAGTTTTTTGAACATGATATGGTGTTGAAACTGTGGTTTAAGGTATTGCTAGACTTATGGATTAAATTTATAGCACTACCCATGTTAGCTTCAAATAGTATTACGGGGTAACCTTACCGAGTCATGGGGCAGATAACTAGCTAAATAATGTGGCCATCAATTGGTTTGACCTACAACAGGATCAACTAGAGATGCCCCCTGCCAAATTAACATGGCCTTAATTATGGTCTCTATGGGAGATGTTGTTGCACTCTCTCCAAAAGCTTGGATGGTCTGAGCTAATCAGGTTTTGTGAGGGCAATTCTCTAGTCATAGGTGAACGCAAAGACTTGTGCTACGAATAGGAAAATTACACAAACTTAGGAAGTGAATTGTGTTACTCGCCTTTTTCGAATGGAAAATATCATGTACGAAAAGCATATAAGCCTCAAAACTTTCTGAGCTACATAACCGAAGAAGTACACCCAGATATTTAGGGATCATTCCGTTAGCTAAAATATTCCGGAGCATTAATTAGAGGAGATATTTTCTCTCCTCTCATTTAATTCTCTCATAAATGGTCCCCAAAATATCTTTAAAGTAATTTTGGCTTAGGGCCCTTGATTTGGCATCAAACCAAAGTACCTTTGATGGAGGGTTAGGATGCAATGAACTAAAACCTCTAGCCCATCATCCACCATTCACCCCCAATCTCATCCTAACCATTGATTTTTTACCTCCTTACTACAACCCTTCATCTCTTCCTCCTTGCCACTTGGTACACATCCACCCTACCTCTCATAATCAAAGGCCAAGATTACCTCAAACCTCATCATCCACCATCCAAAATCCTAAGACCCATCCTACCCTTAAAATCCCACCTCCTTACCACAACCCTCCATTCCATCTCCTTTGTCACATGTCCCACATCCAAACCATCCCCACCCCTTGACCAATGAGAGAGAGACCCCTAGACTCCCCCACATGTATCTAGAGAGCCTCCACCTTACCCGTTCGAACTCCCCTCTCCACCACATGTTTTGGTGGACCCCACCAAAACATGTCCATCCATGCTACCCATGGCAATCACCCCCCATCCTTAGCCCTACCTATAAGTACCCCCATCTAGCCAAGAAAGAGGAGAATCTGTTTTGTGAAAAAAAAATTCCTTGAGAAAGCAAAGAAAAGAAGGAAAGAAAGAAATAAATAAAGAAGGAAAGAATGAATGAATGAAGGAAGGAAAGGAAGGAAAGCCCCACCCTCAGGTGAGTGCTCTTGTCCCCTTGTTCTTGTGATTAAGACCCTTCATTTGTTATAATGAACTTAATTATTGACCCATTAAAGAAGCCCCAAGGTGAGAAACATATATATGTATATAGATATACCAATACAAGAGCAATCCCAACATGATCCAAATATAAGCCAGTAAGTATAAAAGATCATGAAAAGGTCACACACATGATTATCATAGACCATATGCTTTAAGCAATGAATTCCAAGAATGTGGAATATCATTTGCCTATTATGGTTCTACATGGGTTTACCTTTTGATCATTTCTTTTAGGATTATATTAATCCTCTTATAGGGTTTTGATCCAATCTGGATCATCTAAAGCCCTTATGAGCTCTATGGGTCATGTGGATGGAGTCAAGATACCATTTTGACATGCTCTCACTCCTATATAGGATGAGAGCTCATCCCTCTTAATCCAAGTCTGTTTAACCGAATTTGTTTGGTCTTAGTTTGCTTGGGTTGGACCATTTCATTTTGACTACTTTGAAATTGATTTTGCATTTTTAGTCTCTTATCATTTTGAGCCTTTTGGAAATAGATTTTCCTTCTAGACTCTTGGAGTCTTTAGGTACTCAAGTCCCTTTGCCTCTTTTTACACTCAACCTTTATATGACCAATTAACCCACAATAGTGGCATGTAATTGGTGGTCTATTAAAAACAAGACTCTTAGAGGTTGAGGCATAGCCTCTTGATTGGCTAGGCATTTCCTTTCTTCTTTCTTGATGGGTACGAGCTTTACCCTTAAAAAAAAAAAGAAGTTTGTTTTGCACCATATGTCCTCTTTTGTAGTGGATCTTGAGGAATGACTTTGGCCTTTCTTTTGCCTTTGGAAAAGACATTCTTTAGCATTTGGGTGGAGGTAGAAGGTTGGGCATCTCTAGAGCTAAATCCTAGTCCCCCTCTATCACTTTCTTTGCTCATTGTTGGTAATTTTTCTTACTTTTTGCTTCCTTGGGCAAGGAGACTAATAGACTCTTTTTTATGCTCTTTTAGTTTATTCACTTGAGCAAGTAGATCAATTGATCTCCTTGAGAGCTCAGAGCATGTGTGGTGAAGGCTCTTTTTGTTTTCTTTTAAAGAAATGACTTTTTACTCAAGAGTCTTGTTGGTTAATTTAGCATTTTCCTTAACTAGTTTTTTTTCTTTTCAACTTTTCTATTTTCTTTTTCTATATTAAGTATTGTCTTAGACTCACTTAGTCGCTTTTCTAGTTGATTGACCTTTCCAATTAATTCCTTATTAGCCTTAAGGAGCATGGTTAGTTCATTTTCTTTTTCAATCTCATTTGTTTGAAATTGAGAGACGGAAATTTCTAAGGATTTAGGTTTTTCAATAAATTCCTTGTTTGACCTTTTTAGTTTACTATTGGTCTTAGCCAATTCCCTACTCTCAACAAAGAGTTCATTGAGGGCTTCTTTGATGTCCTCCTCATCCTTATCACTTCTAGATTTACTCTCACTTACAAGTGAATCCTTGGGAGACCCACAAACCATGAAGGCTTTGATTTCATGTGAAGATCCTTCTTCACTACTTTGGGATTCATATTCCAACTCATCCGAGTCATCCCAAGTGGCCACCATTGCTTTCTTTTTGTATTTCACTAAGAGGTTTGGGCATTCTCTATCAAGGTGATAAAACTACCACATTCATAGCACTTTGGTTCCTCCTTAGGAACTTTATTCCTACTAGTGTTTGTATATTTGCTTCTTGAAGAAGGGTTCTTCCTATAATCACTAAAGTTTTTCTTAAGAAATTTTTTAAAGCTTTGGGCAATTTTTTTAAGCTCCTCATCGAAGTCCTCATCTAAGCTAGACAAGTTCTCAACCATAGAAGCAATGTCTTTATTTTTTACATTTAGTTTGACTGTCATCTCAAAGGTTTGAAGGGACCCTACTAGTTCCTCTACAACTAGAGTGTCCATGTCATTGCTTTCCTCTATATTGGTCACCTTAGGTCTAAATCTTTCAGGAAGGGACCTAAGTATTTTTCTAAAAACCGTATCTAGTTTTACGAGATCTCCAAGACCCGTCTTGGAGTTCACAAGGTCTTGGAGCTTAGTGTAGAAGTCGATGAATTGTTCATATCCGTCCATTCTACGTTCCTCGAACTTAGTGGTGAGTAATTGAAGTTTTGACTTCTTCACTGCACTAGTTCCCTCATGGGTCATTTGTAGAAGGTCCCACGCTTTCTTAGCCATAGTGAGAGTGCAAATGCATCTAAACTCACTTTGACTCATAAAACAAAATATGGCATTCAATGCCTTATAGTTAGCAGTGTACGCCTTCCTTTGGGTGTCTCCCCATTCTTCTTCTAGAGTGAGGGGTCTTTTTCAACCTTGTTAGACCAACAACCATATGGATAAGTCTATGTCTTGGAGGAAAGTACTTATTTTCTAATAAGGATAGTTAGTCCCATCAAAGAATGGGGCTTTCATGGTAGAGTATGATTCTTCCAAGTAGGTCATCTAAGAGTTTATCTAGGTATATGGATCTTTAACTCAGGTTGTTAAGCCTAATAAGGGCAACCTCGTTCTGATACCAATTGAAATTCCAAACCTGGTATAATCCTAGAGGGGGTGAATAGGATTATATAAAATTTTTTGTTTTTTTTAATTTAATTGATTCCCCAATTAAGTTATTTCATATTGATCTCAACTACCCCACAATATGATCACTTAAGTTTAATATAGTGAGTGAAGTCCTAAAATGATCAATAGATAATGAATCGCAAATACATTTCTTAATATCATAGGTTAAACCAATTTACAAGTTCATTAAGGCCTAGATGTTTATGCCTAATTGTAATATAAAAATTAAAGAACAAATACAAAGTACATGTAACCACAAAGACACAAGATGTATAGTGGTCCGGCACACTGACCTACATCCACTCTCAAATGCTCACTCTGGGGGCCGTGTTGAATTTATTAATAGCTAATTCCTAACTATTACAAAGGACATCAAAAAATCCTTACATCTAGTGGCTCTGGTAGATGTGACTCCACACTTGGTGTTTTCAGTAAGTGCACAGAAGTCTAATGTCTTCGGCGGACTCCCAATCTTTCTCATCTGGCGTCTCCAATGGACGTCTTCAAGTGATAAAAATGAGATAAATGATAGTGGTGTTCAGCCTCTTAAAGGCATATGTGATTATGTTCTTCACACCAGTTGAAGGGAGCTTTCTTGATTTAATTTTCCAAGTTGGGCTCAAGCTCTCACAAGTTCCTTGATAGCTTCAAGGGATTTTTCTCTAAGTCTTAGATGATTAATGTGTCGAGTTTTTATTCCTCAAGACCTATTTTCTCTCCTTTTTAATGATTTACCCATCTAGCTCAATAACACCTCATGTAAAGAGAGTTTCAAAGATGTTTTTCATGAATGAAATGATTAATCTAACATAGAGGAGTAGTAGGAGGATTTCTAAACTCATTTGGGACAAGTCCCATGCTTATATTGATGAGGCAAGGCTTCCAATGGTTGAAATAGTGGACAAAAATATTACCATTATGGATTTATAGGCAACCTCGAGTTCTCCTCTCATCTTGCAAGCACTCAGGGTACCCAAGCATGAGCACTCGAACTCCCCAGATTCAGCACAGACACATCTTGGGAAAACGTCCATAACTTTCACTAAAAAATCAAAAAAATTCACCATTTTTTTGTTAAAAAATAGACTCCCATATCTTTCCAATGATGTATATATTGTAGTCTGATTCATTCTGAGTTGATACTAGTTGTCCCTAGAACTTACCTCAAATCTGCTGACTTAGACAATACCAGTCAACATAGACACTTCCTCCCCTATAAGCCCTTTTCATTATTTTTGAACATTGAGCTCTTTGTCTGTTTCAATTAGACCCTAATTAAGTCTTCTAAGTGATTCCTAAGGTCAACCATGGTCTTGGGTTCTTGTGAGCACATACACATCTACCATATGGTCTCATATACCTGATTTACCTTTTGTGCTTAGAAATGATGTGTTGGCGATCCTTGGTGTTCTCCAACGTCCTTCTCATGATTTGTATATGGCTTAAATCTCTTAGACATCCTCATTGTCTTGGTGATGATGGTCTACACACTTAACTCACATAGGTTCACAATACATTTATCTTAAAGACTCATAGTTATACACCACCTATACTTTGGAATGGAATTGACAATACAATATGACTTAACATGACTTCCTTATTGTAAGCCCTGACCATGTAGGCTTGACATAATTCCAAATTATATTAGGCAGTGGGCATAATTTTATCAAGGTTTTTGAGCTCAGAAAGGAGAATCCTAGCATTTTTTGCATCATTGAGGTCTTCTTGTATTGTGACTCATGAGGATGGAACTTGTACTTCAACTAGTAAGACAACTTCTGCCCCAAACACAAGGAAATATGAGGTCGCTTGTGTTGGAGTTCGGAATGTAGTCCGGTATGCCCAGAGTGCTTCCATAAGACGTTCCTTTGGATGTGTAAAGGAAGTAACGAGGCTAACAAGTGCATCTGACTGACTATTGTAGCCTCTTTTGACATGCTGTATATGTAAGCCTTTGAATAACTTTGTCAAATCTTTAGCCTTTTTGAAATAAGGTATGAAATTCAGCTTTTGATGTGATAGAGCCCATGCATCTGTCTTATGACAAGTTCAGAATCCCCATAAATAGTGAGAGTCGTTATAAATAACTTTAAAGCAAGTTCAAATCTAGCTATCAAAGCCTCATACTCAGTTTCAATATTGAAACAACCTTAGCTTAAAGTGAGTGAATGAATGATGACTCCAATATCTGGAGTGACGAAGACAATACCAATCCCTGAGGATTTATCTGAAGGTCCAATTTTATCCTAGAGGGGGGTGAATAGGATTTATAAAAATTCTTTTAAACTTACCCCCAATCAAAATTTCAATTTAGATATTATGATAAATCTTGGAACTTAGTTCACACTAAGATGTAGTTCAATTATCACAAGTGCAAGTCAAAGGCAATTCTTAATTTTAATCAATCAATTAATTTAAAATCCTACTTAATAGCAAATATGAAAGAACATATGGATTGAGTTATACATGCCATGAAGATAACAAGAGAAGAGATAATTCACACACCAAAAGCAACACACAACACAATGGTTATAATGGTTTGACACTTGGGCCTACATCCACTCTCAAAGCTCACTACCGACCTATCAAATTTTATTAAGATTGAGTTACATTACAATCAAGGTTGAAATTTTAAAACCTATCTACTTGCAAAGCAAGCTCTACTCCTAGTGTCTCTGACGGGAGAGGTCTATACCCGGTGTCTCCAGCGGGTATGGTCTACACTACCAGTGTCTCCAACAGTAGTGCTATGGTCTACACCCGGTGTCTCTAGCGGGTGCTAAGATCTCAATATAAATATTTAAATCAATATAATTTACCTCACAAGGTTGATGTATTATTAGATTCACATGAAGGTGGTTGCTCCTTTGTTGAGCTTGTGTGCTAATCGGTTCCACCAAGCTTCCAAGTGTGCCTCTTGCTTCTTGGAGCTTCTCATAAGGGTTTACTTGGGAGTAAACCCTTCTCCTTGCTTCCCTCTTCTTGTTCTTCAAGTGGAGTGCTAGGGAAGCACTAAAATGGCTTCTTGATCTTCAATAGATGCTCATGTATGGAGCCAACTTGACAGTTGGTGGGATTAAATCCCTTGCTCTTTCTCTCAAGATTTTTTCTCTTATTTTTTGTATTTTTCTTTATGTTCTTGAGTGTTAGAGAGCTCTCTTAAGCTTCTCTCATATTTATAGGGGATGAGCACAGTCGTGCACCCTTGATTTAGCATCTAACCCAATGGTCAAAAAATCACAGACATTGATCTATTACATTTTTTTTAATTTATGTGATTGTGGATCGATCTAGCTATGTCGGATTGATCTACTCGGATCGATCCGGCATACCCAGATTAATCTGGTGTCTCAGTCTAAGACACCCAAGCTTTATCGGATCGATTCGGTAAGTAGCAGATCAATCCGCTAAGTACAGATTGATCTGGCCCCTCCGAATCAATCTGATTCCCCTATTTTTCTACCATTTTGCCTAGAACCTACTCCCACTCACTTGGGAACCTATGTAAGTGGCATGAGTTAGTCCATAAGGCTATGTAAAGGTCTTTTGATCTTTTTAATCTATTTTTATCATGTTATATACCTTCACAAACCTTTTTTGAGCTTGATGAACCTCGAGTCTTCAAGCTTTCAAACCTTGGCAATCTTGGGAATTGATCATCCTCGACTTCAAGTGATGGAAATTGTCTTCCTTCTCAGAAACCAACACTTCATGATTACAGACATGACTCAAAGTATGCAATGTGATCATGCCATGCCTAATCTACCACTCCATGTATTTTATACAATATAGAATTGACAATATACATCAACATTATCTTCGTTATCAACCTTAGTTCTTGGTGGCCCTCTAGATGCACCATCAAAGTACATCTCCCATTCCTTCTTTATAGTGATTTGCATAACTTCCTCTTTAAGAAGATCAAGTTGTAGAGGAGAATCATCTGGGATGAGATGAGCTGCAAGAAAATCTACAAGTGCTTTCTCCTTTTTAGCCCTCTATGAAATGTAATGGATGTCAAACTTAGAGAGAAGTACGGTCCATTTTGCGAGATAGCCTTGAATAGACGAGTGACTCATAATGTATTTCAGAGGATCTGCCTTAGAAATGAAATGCATTGTTGTGGTCAATAGATAATGACACATCTTCTACATTGCAAAGATTAACGCTAAACAAATTTTCTCGATAGGAGAATAATTCAATTCAGCTACGACCATCATCTTACTTAGATTGTATAGTCCATTTTCCTTCCCTTCATCATTATGTTGGATGTGTAAGGCACCTAAAGATGCATCAAATGCGATGATGCATAATAGCAATGGTTTCCCTAGAATTGGACTCATAAGCACCGACGAAGTGAGCAAGACTCCCAAGCTTTCATTTAGGGAGAGTGTCAGAACCTTCACACTAAAGATATTTGATGGCACATTGTAATGGAGTATGTACTTTTATTTCTTTTATCATATTGTACTTCATCCATGTATTTAGATTTTGTCATGGAATTCCCAAAGGGGGAGATTATAAATGTAATGTTGTAAATTCCATGAGTAGGAAAATACATGGGTCGATAGACTAAGACTTGACATGTTCAAGTTAGTGTCTAGGAGGTTCTTGTGTCTCTTATACGTGAAGAACATCTTTAAAGGCCAAGAAAGTTCCAAGGAAGCAAGCTGAGATCATGCGAGGACCAGAGCAACACGTTCACATCACATCCACATCCTTCTACATTTGAAGAAGGTAAAGGTATACACTTAAAGACCCTCATGGCCCCCTAGCTCACCTCCTAAGTGGTTTAGAGATTGCTTTAAAGGCAATCTGTAAAAACCAAAGAAGGTGGAGCGCCTCAAAGTGGGGTTAGAGCACTCCAACCAAACTGAGAGATGCATACTTGTCAGTCTGGACCACTCCAAAGTCTTGGAGTTTGCTTTGGTTTTTCATATAGTCTTGGAGTTTTCTTTTGTTGTAGACATTCTTGTGGTTGGCTTTACATATTATTTACCTAGACCACCACTCTACTTGTGAATCCTTGGAGAAACCTTATCCAAGTGATATAACCCTTGTTGTGCTTCACACATACTTTCCTACACAAAGGCTTATTTAGTTGTGTGATTTCTAATGCATATTTTCCCTCATTAAAGGCATTCACACATAATCCAAGTGCCCTTAGCTTGGGTAAAGACTTGACCATATTGGCATATTTGGTTATCAAGAACCACTCTGTATATTGGGGCTTTGATTCCCAATCACTCTCTAATGGATGAGATTCATATAAATTCACTTGAAATCCTTAAAAGAAACTTAAGAAAACACATGGATCTAAGAATCAGATGAGAAAACAATTGTACTTCTTACAAATCCACTTGAAATAGTTGAAGATCTCTAAAATCCACATGATTTTAAAGTCCCAAAAATGAAAACAAAACCATATTCAGCATAATTACTTACCAGAAATGAATCCTTTTCCTCTTCTTCAACTTCTAAGCTCAAAACTAAAGGACCTTCTCTTCACTTCCTCTCTGAAATCAAAACATGAATCCTCAAAAAAAAAAAAAACTATAGATCTTTAGGAATTCTTATTGAAAAACTATAAATCCTTCATGAATTGATTTAAATCTAGGATTTGGGAGCTTAGCTTGCTCTTTAGAGAGAGATCTCTCTTCTTCTCTCCCAATTCTTCCTCTCTTTTTTCTCTCCTAGGTTATTTATTATGTATTTAGGTCCTAAATGGCCTTCACTTATGTTATATTTTGTCACGTAGGGGTCCTACCCCAATTGGGAAAAGATTCCTGATGAATTTTTGAGTAAGATTCTAAAAAAAAAATCATTCCAGAGCATTAAGGATTGATCCTAGAAATTTTGGGATCAATCTTGGAAAACCTAGGATCCCTAGACTCTCAGGATCAATTTTTCTAGAATGTTTTCATTTTGGGATTAATCCTGGTTAATTTACGATTGATCCTAGGTGTTTTAGGATCGATCATAACCTGTCTAAAAGTCATAATTAGGGCTGTTTGCACCCAAATGTTCTCCTACTTACTCATGTGAATCTATAACCTTCCCTAAAACATGTGGAGGTATTTCAAAGACATGCATGGGAGTTCCACACACATGTGGGATGTCCAATGTGCATGTGTGTGGGGTGTTACACTCTCCCCCTTAGAAAAATTCAGTCCTCTGAATTGATGCATAACTTGTCTTTGAAACAAATGTGGGTACTTAGCTCTCATTTCATCTTCTCCTTCCCACATTGCTTCTTCCTCCAGGTGGTTACGCCACAACACTTTCATGTATGGAACGACTTTGGATTATAGCACTTGTTCTTTAATGCCAAGGAGTCTCATTAGTTGTTCTTTATATGATAAGTCTTCCCTGACTTGAAAAGGTTCGTATTCCTATCGTGCGAATGATCCCACATATATTTCTATAACATCAACACATGGAATACACAGTGAACATGTCAAAGATCTTGAGGTAAATCCAACTCATAGGTGAGCATAACCACTATTTTCAGTATCTAAAATGGTCTAATGAATCGGGGTTCTAACTTACCCTTATTCTTGAATCACATTACACCTTTTGTTAGTGACACTTGAGAAACACGTGATCTCTGACCTCAAATTCTAAGTCCTTCATTATCTAATCAGCATAGCTCTTCTTTCGGCTTTGTGCTATCAACAGTCTATTTCGGATAAGTCAAATTTTCTCTATGGTGACTTAGACAATTTTTTATTTAAACATCCTTCTTCCACCCACTTCCTCTCAACATATTGGTGATCTACACTTTTTCCATACAATACCTCGAAAGGGGCCATTTGAATGTTAGATCAAAAACTATTGTTGTAGGCAAACTCCACTAACGAAAATGAATATTCTAGCTTCCTTTTATTTCAATCACACATGCTCTAAGCATGTCTTCTAATGTTTGGATGGTCCTCTCCAACTGGCCATCAATCTATAGATGAAATGTTGTATAAATGTTAATTTTGTTCCTATAGCTCACTATAGACTAGTCCAAAACTTGGAAGTAAATCGAGGATCTTAATCAGACACAATGGTGACAGGAATTCCTTGTAATCTAACAATCTCAGTCATATAGAGTTTATCCAATTTTCCTAATGTGCTAATTTAGTCAACCAATCAACAATTACCTATATCGAATCAAATGACTTTGCTGGCCTAAGAAATCTACCAATGAAATCCATCAATATATGATCTCATTTCCATTTTGGTATATCAAAAGGTTGCAATTTCCTAGTTGGCTTTTGGTGTTCAGCCATAACTTCTTGGCATGTCAATCATCTAACCACATAGTCCACAATCTCTCATTTCATATTATTCCACCAATGCACACCCTTAAAATCCTAATACATCTTAATATTTCCTAGGTGTATGGTGTATAAAGTTTTGTGAATTCCATCCATGATTTCTCTTTTTAATCCGTGGTCATCCAGAACACACAATCAATTTTTGAACCTAAAAACTTCATCGTTTTGAATATCAAAATCAATATGGTTTCCATTCTTCACCTCATCTCTTATCTTCATTAATTATGGATCAGAAATTTGTGCACCTTTGATCTTTTCAATGAGCATGGGATGCACTTTGAGATGTGCAATCAAATAAGCCACACAACTCTCAGATTTTCTACTTAGATCATTCACCACAATATTTTCCTTTCTCATATGGTAGCTGATTGTGCAATTATAGTCTTTTATCAGTTCCATCAATCGTCTTTGTTTCAAATTTATCTCCATTTGAATGAAAAGGTATTTTAGACTCTTGTGGTTTGTAAATATCTCACATGCCTCACCATATAGATAATGCCTCCAAATTTTCAACATAAAGACTACCACTACCAATTCCAAGTCGTGAGTGGGATAATTTTGTTCATATGGCTTGAACTGTCATGATACATACACTATGACTTTCCCATGCTACATAAGCACACAACCCAAACAGTTTCTTAACGCATCACTATAGATTACAAATCCACTAGAACCTAATGGAAAAATGAGGAATGGAGTGGTAACCAACCGGTCCTTGAGCTCTTAGAAGCTCTTCTCACAAGACCCACTCCAAAGGAACTTCACATTCTTTTAAATCAACTTAGTCAAGGGTCCCACTATACGAGAGAAACCCTCGACGAATCTCTAATAATAACCAGCTAAACCTAAAAAGGTATTTTAGACTCCTGTGTTTCTTAACCTTAATGAGGAACTAGAATTAAGGTGCAAGAAATAATAAGCGTTTGCGTAGGGCCTCTTTCAGGGTTTGGTCAGAGATAAGTATTATATAGGGCTCCAAGTAGTAGATGATGGTGTGATAGTTCTTGTAATTAGAGATAATGGATTAAAGTCCCTCTCTGAAGTTTACTAGGCAAGTCGACTTGTGATAGCTATACACGTGCATTGGCCATATTATGATCAAGTCAGGTGGTGTCATGACCAAATTGATTCTATGATATGTGTAGTAGTGGTGCTTCAAGGCCAATGATTGTTTGCAATGATAGAAAACATGTTATGATTCAAATTCAAGGTAGAGGTGTGGCATATATATATATATATATATGTATATATATATATATATATATATATATATATATATATATATATATATATATATATA
>JAOXJP010084021.1:0-14894 GCA_025762735.1 Platanus orientalis | reverse complement strand
GTTGACCTGTTTTGACCCAAAACACGTTTAGGGTCAACCCTAACCCGCTTATTTTCTTGTTGGGTCATGTCGGGTTCGTGGGTTATAGAGTAATTCATCTTGGCGAGTTGGGTTCGTGTCGTGTCAAGGTAAGGGTACAAGACCATTTGGCTTAACCCTAACCTGACCCATTTATTAATCATGTCAAAATGGGTTGACCTGTTTTGACCCGAAACACATTTAGGATCAATCCTAACCCGCTTATTTTCATGTTGGATCATGTTGGGTTCGCGGTCATGTCAAACATTGCCACCCCTAATTGCGGCCAAGGATTCAGAGTTCGATGGACAGAATAACTCTCATCACCTCCCATCCAATGGGTAAGATATTCTTTCTTGACAAGAGACATGACAAAGCTACCTTAATTCATATTCTTGTATAACAAGACAAAGCTATTTTTTCACTCAACCATGACTTTGTCAAAGAATCACCAACCACCACATGCTTACCAACCACCACAAGCATGGGAAGAAACTAGTTACCTTCGTTTTTGTTTGGAGATTTTTAACTAACCATTTGACTGAACCACCAACGTGAGAAGGAAAGGCTTTTAGCCCCAGCACCACCACAGGCCAGGATCCCACACTCGTCCTTTACCTGTGCCCCACATCTCTTGAGAGCTTAGAAAATATTCTTGGAGAATAAATCTTGGTCAGCATAAGGAAGTTTAATATATTTCGGAACTCTATTATGATTGGCTTCCATTTATTTTGGGATTCTAATTGTACACAATAATTGGCTATGTTGTACATGATTTTTATTAAGTAAAATCAATCTTTGAGAAGGGCTTTGCAACTTTTTTAGAAAGCTCATTCATTTTCCTCTCCACCAAGATTCTGAAATTCTTCATGGTATCAAATCTCTGAGCTGTCATATACATTTATGAATGGCTCAGTCATGGATGTTCATCACTCTCTCTACTATTAATCTTCATCAACTCATCATTATAGTTTCGATCAAGCTTAATTCTTTCAACTATTTCATATGGAGAATGCTGATTCTTTCTTTGATTCAGAGTTTTCAACTTATGAATTATTTTAAAAAGGGTGCACTAACACCAACAACAAAGACAATATCATATATACAGATTCTATATCCAAAGTTCAAAAAAATTGTAACTTGTTGATTTGTTGATGCGTAGCTGCATCACAAGCATGCTTTCTAAATAAGCCCTTAAGCCATGTAATTGGTTTGAATAATTCACGAAAAATATAGAAATGCTTAGAAGAAACCTATCTTCAAGAAACAAAGAAGAGAGAACTCCAATTCAAGCATCAACTGCAAGTACACAAGAAAGAAACCACCCCCTTTAGTGAGTTTTTGATGAAGTTCAAGACAATCTACCGTAGTCTTGGAGTGATACAAAAATCAATGTCTATTGGAGATAAGACCATTCAATTATTTCACTATTGACATTGAGTGTCCCGTGACACATCATATCTTGACATATAAGTGACCCATGACATTTCTAATGACGTGGCAAAACAAGTCATCAACTTGGCAAAGTTCTAGAATAGTTTCAGTCATTAGTTTTTATGTACCTTTTAAGGAAAACTTGTACCAACTCTGTACTAATTAGACTTTAAAAAAATATACCATTGAAAAGATCTATGAGTCTAATTTCAATGCATCAAATTATGTGCGACTTGGAATTCTTTATAAGAAGTTATGGTCAATTTTCTACAAGGTGTCTAAGGTGACTGTGATCAACCTAAGGCTACAAGTTTAAGGTCTCTTGTGACCTTTTCAATTCTTATAAATGTCTTTTAAAGCTTAGTTAGTTGTATTTCGAGTATGTGGTTTAAAGTATTAGATAATGGAGTCTTGGAACTCTATTTTGTTATTTTGAAAATGTAGGTTGTTGGGAGTCTTACTCTACTTGGAGGATTGTTCTAAGTTTAGTCCTATGTAAGGACATAGCTATGTATGGATTTGACTGAGAATTTTGATATTTGAATACAATCAGCCTTTGACTTTTGAAGAAATATTTATTGTATAACTCTTATCCTCTCAATGGATTATGTTTGGTGGTGAGTTCTCTCTGTATCTTTTTGGTAGATTCCTTAAAGTGGTGAGCTTATCTATCTTTGTCTTTAAATCCCTTAAGTGGATTTCTTTGGGTGGTGAGCTTCCCTATCACTTATGCATGTCTTCTTGTTTTATCCGGTATCATTTTGGTATCAAAGATAATTGTTTTTCAAACCTCGGAGAAATCATAATGGAAGCAAGCAATCTCTGAGATTTGTACTATGGAGCGCCAATCTATGATAATTATTTTAAAGAGGCCATTATGATGAGTCTCTTTTCAAATCTTGAACTTGTTCAAAGTCAAATCACCACTTGCAATGGATATTTTGACACTTTCAATCCAAATAGTCCACATAACCCAAAATTGAGGACTGAAATGGGATTGTCTTTAAGAGAAAGGGAGGTAAAGTACCTTGTAAAATTGTTGAAGACAAGGTCTTTCCCATGGTTCACTTCTTTCTATTTGATGGTGTCCTCCAATATTACTACATTTACCATGAAAAAACTGATTTCAATCGTATATCAGGCGGTCCAATATCACAATCTCTTATTATCACAAATGTTGCTCAAAGCCCAAGTGTTCTTATGATCTTTATGTAACATGTTGCTGTAGACTAAGAGAAGATCTCCAACTTAGTGGTAATGAAGCTAAATATTGTTACTGACAGTTTGTTCAAAGAACTTGTGTTCAAGCTATAGACATAAAGGGCCAAAATATTACACATTAGAAAAGATTTTATTGGAAGAAACAAGTGGATACCAGAGAAAATGATTGCACAACTAATACAACATGTCACTTCCCTAAATGGAGAACCAACATCCACATTTGTCCTAATAACCAAGGTGTCAAAATTAGATTTCGTTTTGTATGGAGGATTGCATGGATGTCCATGAACAAGACTCATCATTGAGTCTTTTTGAACTAAGGGAACTGGACAATGGAGTATCCCATGAGACATCATATCTTGACATCCAAGTGCCCCATAACACTTCTAATGATGTGGAAAAACAACTCATCAACTTGGCAAAGTTCTAGAACAATCTAAATTAATAGTTTTGGGGTAACTTTCAAGGTAATCCCATATCAACTTCGTACAAATTAGACTTCAATCCATATACTATTGGAAAGAACTATGAGTCTATTTTTCAATGCATCAAACGGTGTGTGATTTGGAGTTTTTTAGAAGATGTTATGGTCATTTTTCTACAAGGTGTTTGAGGTGACTCTGACCAACCGGAGGCTAAAAGTTTTAAGGTTGCTTGTGACCTTTTCGAATCCTATATTTTTATTTTAAAGCCTAGTTAGTTGTATTTCAAGTTTTTAGTCCAAAGTATTAGATAATGGAGTCTTTGAACTCTATTATGTTATTTTGAAAATGTAAGTTGTTAGGAGTCTTTACTGTATTTGGAAGGTTAATCCAAGTTTAGTCCTATATAAGGACACAGCTATGTATGGGGTTGACAAAGATTTTTGATATTTAAATACAATAAGCCTTTGGTTTTTGAAGAAAAATTCCTTTTATAACTATTATCCTCTTGGTTGATTCCGTTGCTTTGTATATCTTTGGTGGATTCCTTAGAGTGGTGAGATTATTTATCTTTAGCATTATATCCCTTGGGTGGATTCATGTGGGTGGTGAGCTTCCCTATCACTTGTGTGTATCTTCTTGTTCTATCTGGTATCAATTGCCTTGGCAAAAAATATAATATATTTATTACAAAAATTCACTCGAAACCTCTAGTCCTAACATTGAATCAGTTTGTTACTACATTGCAAAGCAATGATCTCCGAAATGATGAAAATCATGTGAAGGAGAAAAGTTCAGTTGACCCCCAAGGTCCATAGGAGATGACATATTTTGTTAGTTATTTGGCATAAAAAAAAAAGGTCTAGCATTACGGTACGGTTGACCATTTTTCCTCTAGTGCTGTTCGCCATTGCCATTACCATTTGTGCTGATAGATCATTTCTCTAGAGGAAGAAAGTCCTTTGGCCAATATCCTTATTTGGTGAGGGTGGCCTACTTCTTTGGCTTCCATTTCTTTCAACCAAGATATATAAGACAATTATTCGCTTCATTATGAAGCTTCATGCTATCCCTAACCTCCCTGAGGCTCTCAACAATCTCCCCCTAGGCCTAGAGTCCCTCAACAAAGATCTCACGCAATTCTCTATTTGAGCCATTGACCCCATCAATGGCATCGGCTATGAATCCAAAGTTATTTGCCTAGAAGAAGAAGCAATCCTATAAACTTCTTCTTTGGCATCATTCCCTAGTAAGGGTTCTAGTGTCTCATTTAGAACATTAGTACACTTCTTTAGCAATTTACTTTTAGAAAGTGTCCCATCGGGTGTGCCAAAAAAGGTGTTGGCTGGAAATTTATGAGTGTTGATGTGTCAGTGCCACGTTGTAACACCAAATTTCATTGCATAGAAACTTGTTATTCAAATTATCCAATCTTTAGAGGATCGGTTTATTATTTTACATGGGGAACAATTACTCCAAACTCTCTTAAGAGAGCTTGTTAATTATTGTTGTTTTTAGATAACAAACCTCTAATTAACTTCTAGTTGCACAAATTGTAATATAAGAAAAAGTCGCATATAAAATAAAAGAAGAATAAGGAGATAAGAAAGATATGAAACTTTGACTCTTTGTTGACTCCTTGGATTTACAAGACTTACTTTAAGAGCATAACCAAGTTTTACAATAATCTTACCTAGACATGGATGTCTTCAAGGTCCAAGCTTCTATGATGTCTTAAGAAAATGTTGCAAAGGTTAAATAGACTTGCATCCTCCTTGACAAGAGTTGCTTACTATTGTGATAGACTTAAAGAGGATGGAGAAAATGAAGTGCATCCACTAGCCTTGATCTTAAGACCAAAAGCTTAAGAACTTAGAGAACCAATAGTAAAGTGCAAAAAGTGATGATTTTGTGCTCTTTGTTGGTTTATATAGATGTATGGATGAGTTGAGTTGAACTCCTTATAGGAAACTCCTTATTGCATGGAGAGTCCTCTTTGGTGTGGAAATGTATTCTCCCATAAACCTGTACATATTAAGGCTTCTCTTGTATGAGTTTGCACTTCTATTAGTCTCCTGGATGTTAAAGGAGTCTATGGATGTTGTGGCTATGCAAAACAACATCCATTGATAGAGTTAGAGTTGAATTCCAACTTCTAGTTTTGTGTGTTGAAACTGAAAATGTCACAACTGCCGATTGCGTGACTGTAAACCAACATAGCCACACAACATTGGCAATGGTCATTCGCACTGCTTATTATAAGGGGGTCTATGTGTAGGCACACCAAATTTATGCAAATCACAAATAAGGGCCTACACCCTCACAAATGTATACAAAATCCAAAAATTCATGTATAGGCCCCACATTAATGAATTGGGCCCAAGTACATTTACAAGTTCACTGGGTTTAGTCCGGGTTTTAAACAATAACCCATAAGACCACTAAGGCCACTTGTCTCAACCTATTAGCTAGCTCAAATAGTTTACATGGTACCCACATGAGAGAGATTTGAATAAAATCAAATCTAGATTCTCTTGGGAAAAGAAGGAAGGTTATGCCACTCATGGAATACATATAATTCAATAAACCATACTTCTCTCCAAACAAGGAACGCACAATCACTTTTTAAGACTAAAAGGGGTAAGAGTGTCCAATCAATACTCAATCAAGGGTTTTGGCAAGATTTTAACCCTAAGTCTATAAAAACACCCCTCTTACATTAAGAGAGGACCTTTGGAAAAAGACTTCAAGCAAGTAGTTGTAGAGAGAAGAAGGCTCCAAAGCATCTCCAAAGCTCTCTAAAGTCTTAAAGTCTTAAGGTATATTTTCTAGTCTCTCTATCAACCACAGTTCGTTGTTAGAGAGAAGAAAATCCTTGCATCTTAGAAATAGGCCATACATCCAGCTCTGAGAGCAAGATTCGCAGTGTTTTTCTTCTTTTCGAATAAAGTGCAAAGCCCCGAAGAAAAGTGATCCCCCTACAATCAAGCATCATCAACACCTGAATCCAAGAAACACACTGTCGCTGTCAAGCCCTTAGATTTGTCGATGAGAATCAGAGGTTTACTCTTTTTGTAAAAGAGTGTAAAAATCAAAGAGTTGTGTTCCATTTTAGTTAATAAAAATATTCGTTTATTGAATTTGTTACATATTTTTCATGTTGCGGATTTACGCATGAAATTTGTGTCTACAAATTTATGGCATGCCCAATGGGACACTCTTTCCTCTCATCTCTCAAGTTGACTTTTAACCTCTACACACCATAATCTATGGTAGCTGACATTGTTGTTATAGCTAACGTTGCTGTTATGGGAGGCAACAAGAAAGCCTTTGTAGCTCTAGCTCATCCGCCACCGTCTCTAAAGCCAATTGTGAACCCCCTGTAACTCGCACCAAGATGAAGAGAGGGACCTCTTACTTGGTTGAGCCTCTCAACCATCATGGGAAGAAGCGCTCTACCAAGAAGGACACATCCCATGGGACATCCAATCAAGGGAAGACTTCTCCAGTCAAGGTGGTATCGCCTTCACCTGAAATAAGTGAAAATGTTAGCTTCTCGCTATCAGACGCTCATTCCAGCATTGGATCTAGGTCTAGATCTCTGTCCTAGGAAATTGCCTATAAAAGTTCTCAATCATACTCTATTGTCATGCCTGCAATCATGACATGAGCCACAACGATTAAGGAACAACTCACTAAGATGACTACAACTATTGCCAAACTGATGAAGATAGTTGAAGAAAAAGATCCTCAAATTGCTAACTTGATGAACAAGTTGGAACAACAAAATTTAATTAGATCAAGTCATGATCTTTCTCATCCTCTGGGATTTACTCTATAAGTGGAGATCCACAATGAGGAGAGGCAAGAGTAGACTATCTCATAGCACTTTACCCAGGAAACAAACCAAGCTTATGTCGGATCACTCTTTGTACAACAACTTTAGAATATGATAGTAGATAAGATCCTTGCTCAATATGGAGGCCTAACCTAGTCATCTAAGATGTATGCCAAACCATGCACCCAACGTATTGAATTATGTGCATGCCGATAGGGTATCAACCTCCTAAGTTCCAACAATTCGATGGAAAGGATAGCCCCAAACAACATGTGGCTCATTTCGTCAAAACGTGTAATAATGCTAGGACTTTTGGAGATCAAAAGATGAAGCAATTTGTTTGCTCCCTTCATGATAATTCTTTTGAGTGGTACATTGATCTTGAAGTTGATCCATTGATGGTTGGGATCAATTAGAATGGGAATTCCTTAATCTACAGCACTCCTCAAATAGTGAATATGACATAAATTACTACTACACGATAGAGGAAAATGAACCAATCACAAACTACATCAACCTCTTAAGAAACCTTGCTCTCAATTACAAGGATAGGCTGTCTGAAGCTTTTGTAATTAACATGTGCATCTAGAGAATGTATTGGTGTTTATACTACATCCTCAAAGGGATAAAACCCCATACTTTCGAGGAGTTGGCTACCAAGGCCCATGATATAGAGCTCATTATTGTTACACATGGAGATCCAAGGTCAGGAGATGCCTGAAAAGAAAGAGTTTAAGAAAGATGTAAAACCCTCTAAAGGAAAGGAGGTTATGACGGTCACAACTAAACCCTTCAAAATCTCTAGAGAGAAGAAGGAAGAAAGTAAGGCCAATACATCCCAAGACAAAGAGAATGCCAAAACGACTCTCAAGGAGCTCGAAGAAAAAGTGTATCCTTTCCAAGACTTTGATATCTTGGGAATGCTGGATGAGTTACTGTTATTGAAGCTGATTAAGTTCCCAACTTCAAAGTGCCCTGAAGAGATGGGTGGTGAAAATGATCCAAAATAGTATCACTATCATGGGGTGGTTAGTCAGCTAATTGAGAAATGCCTCATCCTGAAAGAAAAGATCATGGACTTAGCACGATAAGGAAAAATTGAAATTGACTCCATGGAGGATGTAGTAGCTACCAACATGACAACAATCACTTTCGGCTCATTCAGTCCTACTCTTGTATCAAGCCCATATGTGATGCCAGTTTTACCTTCTTAATATGCAAAGAGGTTATCTTTATTGCATCAACTTACATTTGGATCATCAGACTCCATCACTATCAGCCTAATCATAGAGTCTTCATCCAGTCGGGGGCAGGTTTTGTGTCATTCAACAAAACAAGAGCAATAGGATCCCTTGGTTGAAGGTGTGCATTCTGAAGTTGAAGTGACGCCTTTTGACGACGAAGGTTAGACTATAGTTACCTGGCATAAGTAGAAAACTCAATACCTTTAAACTCTACCTTGTCCAAGGCCAAGGCAACACTGAAGGAAAAGTAAGCCCAAGGCTGGAGCAAAGAAGAAGAACAAAGGCACAAGGAAGAGTCGAGCATAAAAAGTTCCTCCTACCGACCCTGAAGACGCTCTCAAGTAGTCTCCTCACATCATAGTGACTCTTTTAGAGTTCATGCTATAGAAATTTATACAAAAATAATGTGTAAAAGTTTATGTTGTCTCTTGTTATGTAATCCATGATCTGAGGGTGATGTTAAGGATATGTCTAATGCAGATTCTGTTTTCTCAAACAACGAGGAACAAATTTCAGGTGATAATCTTCTTAAGCACTTGAAAGAAAACTCAAATGAAGGAGAAGAGAGTTCACCCACTGGCAGTAAGCTAGAACCAAATATTTCTTGTATGGCTACAATCACATTCATAGATGAGGATCTGTAACTTGGTTCTCATTCACACAACAGGCCCTTGTATATTACAAGGTACATGCTCAACCACAAAATTTGACACATCCTACTTGATTGTGGATCTACAGTGAACCTAGTGCCAATTTGTACAATGAGGCAAATAAGCATTTCTATAGATGAGCTGGCTCGGAGCAAGTTGATGATTTAAAGCTTCAACCAAGGTGGACAATGAGCAATTAGTATGATCTGGCTTAAACTCACTATTAGAGACTTGGAGTTAAACACACTTTTCTATCTGATTGATTGCAAAATGCCATATCATATTTTCCTTGGTCACCCATGGTTACATGAAATAAGGATGGTTCCTTATACTTTGCACTAATGCTTTAAATATTATCAAGGAGTGCATAAACGGGTTATGGCTGAAAGTTAACCATTTACTAAGGCCAAAACATATTTCACAGTACAAAATTTGACTTAGAGGATGAAGTGATTCCAGAAGCATTACTCGGATAGGGAAAGAAGTCTAAGACTCTACAAGTGGGTCATTTCCTACTGGAAAACATCAAGGTAATTGAGAAATTTTTAAGTCTACACCAAATGTAGCACTTCCTACAGGCACAAAGGCAATTCCAGTACTATGTTATATCCCAAAGTTGTAATGAAAAGAGGGGGATTCATTATTTGAAACAACTACCAATAAAGAAAAATCTCATCTTTCAATGGCCAACCTTGAGATGTTGCAAGAAGACTTGATCCTTCTAGTCCATGCTGTTTTAGATACAGTGGTCTTTAAACCATCTCTAGAAGGGTTTATAAAGGCATCCATGTAAGCGCCCACTACATCGCAGGCTAGCAAGGGTAATTCTTCTACAATTAAGCGACAATCATATGGGTGGTATGATCCATTGTTTGCAAGATTTTTGAAAAGGCCAGATACGGAAAAGGAGAGCTGTGAAAATTGGCTAAACTTTCTACTGTACAAACTGGTGATGCAATACATGGATTGACTACAACACAATGGAAGTTGCAAATGGCAGGAGAGAAAGTGCTCCCATCTAGAGCTGGTGTTGGGTCTACTTCTCCTAAGCCTGTTCGTATTTTAGGAAAAAAGAAAGCATCCACTCATCACATTACTATTAAGGTTGTTGATAAACTAAAGGAAAAGAAGTTAGGGCCATCACGCTCTTTTGCTTTTGATCGGATCGGTAAGGTAACTTCACACGCTTTAGTATTTGATCTATTAGGGGGAAATGGCTATGTCTAATCAACAACTCAGTCATGGAAAAGGCCTGTATTCTCACGCCTTGGTCCGCAGTCTCATAATGCCAAACCAAAAAGAAGCATCCAAAGATGACACCGTCAAGAGCCAGATCCTGCTATGGCTAAAGGGTATGATGAACCAAGAAATTCAATCTCTTCTCGCATGAAACGAAAAATGAAGTTAAAAGTATCTCCAGGTAAAGCTTTAATTGTTAAGCAACACACTGTTGTTTCCACCAATCAACTAAGCTAGAATCTCAATGACGGGAAGCAACCTATTCAAGATGACAATTCTAACAATCATTAAGAGGAATTTGAAGACATGGCCTTAGTTAATCATATCACAATCCAAGTAGTTGACGAATCTTCATTGGATGGTGAACTTGAAGAAGCTCCTCCGATCTTCGAAGAAGGAGGCAAGCAACTGTTGATGAACTCAAGGAGCTAAACCTCGACACTGAAGAAAATCCCTGACCCACTTAAATAAGTGTTTCATTGAGTTCAAAAGAAAAAATGACATACTTTAAATTGCTCTAAGAGTACAAAGATGTTTTCTCTTAGAGTTACAAAGAAATGCATGGACTTGATCCCAAAGTGGTGATTCACAATCTTACTGTCAAGCACGGTGTATGTCCTATCAAACAGGAACAACGCCGCTTCTGACCTGAGTTACTTACACAAATTAAGGTTGAAGTCAATAAATTGATTAAAGCACACTTCATTCGAGAAGTAAAGTATCCAATATGAATCGTCAACATAGTACCCATGAAAAAGAAGAATGAGAAAATACGGGTGTGTGTTGATTTTAGATACTTGAATGATGCATGTCCAAAAGATTATTTTCCCCTTCTTATCACTGAACTCATGGATGATGCCACTACGGGTTATGAAGTCTTGTCTTTCATGGATGGTTCATCAGGCTACAATCAAATTCAGATAGCCCCGAAGGATGAGGAGTCGATTGTGTTTCGTACCTCGAAAGGGATATACTACTACCACATTATGCCTTTTGGGTTAAAGAATGTTGGGGCTACTTATCAATGTTTCATGCCAAAAATCTTTGATGATATGTTTCACAAAGTTGTTGAATGCTATGTAGATAACTTGGTTGTAAAGTCCAGAAAGAGGGTAAACCATTTAAAAAATCTACATGATATCTTCAATCGATTACAAAGATATTAGCTAAAAATGAATCTCTTGAAGTGTGCATTTGGAGTTACTTCAGAAAAATTCCTTAGCTTCATAGTTTGACATCGTGGCATTAAAATCGACCAGTTAAAAATTGAAGCCATTCAAAATATGTTAGAGCCTGAAGATGTACATGAGTTGAAAAACCTTCAAGGAAGATTTGCTTACATCCAAAGGTTCATTTCAAACTTGGCAAGTCATTGTCAACCCTTTAATTGGTTGATGAAGAAAAATGCACCCTTGGTGTGGGACAATGCTTATAGGAATGCTCTGAAGAAAAGAAAAGGGTATCTTCTTAAGCCACCTGTCTTAGTTACACTAATTCTAGGAAATACATTGATTTTCTACATCGCAGCATAGGAATAGTCAGTCATTGGAGGTACTTCTTGCACAAGTCAATGATGAAGGGAAATAAAATGTTATTTATTACTTGAGCCAGACTTTAGTAGAGTAGTCCACTTCAGTGCTATACCTTCACCATTTATTGCATCTCTCCTTGTAATGTTGTCTATGGAAGTTTTCAAAATATTTTAATTAAGAAATTAGAAGGCAATTCATCATCTTGTTATTGGGACACTCCCTATACACTTGCTAAGTTTCAGCCAAGGGATCTCTATTGCATAGCTAATGGAGTCTATTATTTCATTATTTTGTGTTTAAAAGAATAAAAAATAAATTAAATACAATAGCTCCCATTCACTCAAAAACTTCCAATGCATTGGATTAATGTGGACAAGGTAGCTATCACTCAACTTCAATAGCTTGTCAAGCATTCTTGAGATGACTCTGGAAAATGATACTCCTTGGCTTCAAAATTCACGAAGGTCATTTTGGCTTTTCCTTTATCATAGGATGTGTTATTCTTTATCTCTTCTTTCTTATTCTTTCCAGAGACATTGATAGGCTTGGTTGTGATCGCTAAAATGTATTTGGCCTTAGAAGACTTTCCATCCTTACTTGTATCTTCATTTTCTTCTTTCTTTGGAACTTTCTTAGCCTTAGATCTTTGTGAGTAGCTAAACTATGCTTCATGTTATGAACTCTAGTAGTCAATTCCTCAAAATTATGAGGTTTAATTCCTTTGATGATGTAATACAAACTTCATGCATTTCTTGAATACACATATCAATGGCAAAGATTCCTACAAGACAGACCCTACCAGTGATGCTAAGGTTCTTCTAACAATCGATGTACTTAGTTATCGGTTCATTTCTCCTTTGTCGGGTAGTGGCATGTTCTACCATCCTTATCGTTTGACAAATGCTATAGAAGTAACGGAAAAACTCGTATTCCATATGGTTCCAATTAACAATGGACTTAGGTTCAAAATTCATGTACAAATCAAAGCACACGAGCAGATGAATTGTTTTCCCATCAAATCATCAAAAATACGAGCATTGTTGCAAGTTTTAATGAAGTAAACATGTTCCTTTGGGTTTCCCTTCTCATTGAATTATTGAAATTTAGGGGATTGATACCCTTCCAGCATAAATGTTCTTGATATGCAAGGCGTATGGCTTAAAATACGCTAGGGAAGACAATGGTGTGTCTTTGTACTGAGTTGTGGGAATGGAAAGGATGTTCTGTCCAGGATTTGGTGTCTAAGATGGTGTCCAGGACACCAGGGTACATCATCCTATCCCTTGTGAAAATAATGCAATCATCTTCTGTTGTTGGATAGAGAGAAAGGGGTAACAATGGCATGATGTGTATCTCGCATACCATGTTGCAAGATAGTTTTCTCTTGTTGCTCCATATTGTGAGTATCCCTTAGTGAAGTTAATCCTGGAGGGTGTGAGGGATCAAGATTAGATCCACTAGGTTGATTTTGCAATTCTAGCTTGTTCATCAAGTTGGCGATTTGGGGCCCTTTTTCTTTGGTTGTGTTTGTCAACTTGGACAAACTGTTTTTCAATCATCATGACCCCCGTTACCATGTTGGCATCACAACAAAGTAAGATTGGGAGCTTGTTCATCAAGTTGGCAATGGTTCTGATGGTTCCAAAACAACCTTGCAGTTTTCCTAATTTTATTGACAATCATAAAGTGTAAAAATAAGAAAAGAAAACAACAATGAACTTTTATATGGCCCAAATATTTGGATGGCTAGGTCTTTGATCATATAAGCAGTTGAAAATATAATTGGTTTAGATCATTGGTTATTGCCCTTAAAAATATAATTTAAAGTAGTTGAATATAATTTTATTCAAGGTAATATATACACGCGAGCAAATGTCCTGTCCAGAATGGTGGTGTCCATGGCACAAGGGGATGTTGTTGGCACGCTCCCTTGCTATTTTATGCATTTCTTGAAGATAGTCGAGGCCTCCCACAAGATTGTGCAAGGGAGCGTGCCAAGCTACCTCCGGGATACAACTAAGCTTGGAATCAACTCCTCGTCTTTTAATGGACTTACACAACTCAACAAAGACATAGAATACCTCCCATTTATAACTTATTGTCCTTTAAAGAGTCAGGTGTTCAAAAAGTCCAATTTTGACAAGTCCAAATTTCCCCAAAAATTTGGTATAATGTTCCCTTATCAAGTTGATAAACATATATGAGAACCAAGTCAAGAAAACCACGGTTGCACCATCAAACCTTATGGAGGTTCACTAAGGTGAACACTTCAACACTTGGTTGAAGTGGTTTCCAAGCTCAATGAGGCATTACAAAGCTCCTACAAGGGAGATGTAGATCCATGGACTTGAAGGAACATATGTTTTACAGCACATATCTAAGGGAGAAAGAAAAAAGAGAGTGCAATGGCCCTCATCTGTCACCCTCTTCTTCTTCTTCTTCTTTCTCTTCTTGCTCTTGGGTGCTCTCTTCCCTTAGCCTATATTTTTGCACTCATTCGTCACTTGGGAGCCCAAAGGCCCCTTTTTATAATGGAAGTGGTCTTCCACCCATTTCACCAACTCCCTATGAAGTGTCAAGCTCTTGTTGGTCCACATTCATCCCAGGAATGGGCAAATGGTCCTTTGCCATGCTCGGCATAGGCTCTTTCTTGCGTTAGACGCAAGACTACTTTTAGGCTGTGTCGGTTTTGGGCCATTGCGAATGAACCCAACTCGTGGCGAATGGACTTGATAATTCACATTCGCGTACTTTATCCACTTATTCGCGGGTCTTGGCCCACTTCATATACGGGCTTAAGTCCACTTATTCATATTCAACTCGTGGTGAATGACACTTGGTCCATTCATTTAAGCACTACTTTGGTCCAACCCAACTCGTTGCAAGTGACACTTGGTCCAGCACATTCGTGCACCACTTTGGTCCAGTCTAACTCATAGCGAGTGACACTTGGTCCAGTTCATTTACGCACTAGTCCAAGTTTGAACTTATCAATTGCGGATGACTCGAATGCCACAAGATCACATCTGAACCATCGAAAAAGAATTTTGCGACCCCTAGATGATGCGCACGTGTAAAGTGCAAAGTGTGTCTCAAACACCTTTACGCCCAAGTTCTTGCCTGCACTCCTACCCCTACCCGTGCCCGTGCGAGTCTGTGCAAGGTGCAGAGCACCTTGCTACACTTTAGTAGCCAAGAGAGAGAGAGAGTGAATCTCTTAAAATACACAAGAGTAATGGAGAGTTGGAACTTATATACTGTACATTGTTTTTTATTCTAACCAATGTGGGACTAAA
>JAOXJP010084000.1:0-14896 GCA_025762735.1 Platanus orientalis | reverse complement strand
TCTTATATATATATATTTTGCTTTTTATTATTTAATCCTTAGTAGGATCCTAAGACTATAGGTCTTCTTTGTAGATTCTCCACCTCTTCTTTTTTTTTTTTTTTAATAAATCCGTTTTTCATAAAAAATTGATTCTAGAGGTCCACTCTTCAAGAGCTGAGTCTAAGCTTGTTTAACTAAGTGAAGCCCTATGTTACACCCCGTATAAACATGGAAGACAACAGATACAAACACATGACTAAGTGGGTAAGAAAAAGTGAGTAGTTTAGTCAAAATTGTTGATCCCACAAAGATCACCAACCAATAAAATAAGAACAAGAACAAGAACAGGTTGCCTTTATACGCTTAACAATTGGTTTAATGGGTTGGTTTGGTTTGGTTTAAACAAACCGTTTCTAGATAAGGTTGTGATAAGGTGTCATGAGACTAGGTATCACTCACACCTTTGGACGAGTATATAAGAGGTTAAGACAAAAATGAGAGGAGAGAGAAATTATGAAATAATTCCCATTCATTTTTTGATATAGGGTACGGTCATGCCCCACATCTATGTATACATATCCAAAGGGTGTGAGGGAAAAGACACACCCTTATCTAGATAATTCTTGGTATATGTAATACTTATAAATCTAGGGTTGTGTTGGTTGACAAACCAACACAACTCTTTTTCTACGTACACAACGTTTCATGAGAGAGAATGAATAAGGTTGTACATATTGGTTGGGAACCAATACAACTTTTCTCAAAGATGACTCTTCATGAGGAGTTGTATGTTTTTCAAACATCACAACCTTATATCAATAGTTCAATCTCCAAGGGTCTACTCGTTTTGGGTAAAGTCAATCATGACCACTCTTACGTTTCTACAAAAATATTAAAAAAGAGGAATCTAGACCGATCCAATTCCATGGACCGATCCGGATGCTCTATGGTGTGCACCAGTAATGACCGATCCGGGAAGTTTTGGGGAGCCACAAACTGTAACAACAACAATCCCGACTGATCCAAATTAGTATACATCGATCCATAATTAGTTAGATCGATTCACCTGGACAAAAATGGAAAAATAAAGATTTATTTCGCAATTTTGCACAATTTTAGACTTCAACTTGTGTGGGACTCTATCCAAGACCCATAAAAACCTTCAGGGTTTTGTTTTAGACCTATCTAATATAAGAGAACAAGAAGAAATAGAGAGAAGGGGAAGGATCCCATGATTTGTCAATGTAAGCCAAGAAAACTTCATAGCTTTGGGGATCATATTTGTGATTCGAGATTTAGCTTAGAATCTTTATTTTAATTTATTTATGCTTAGTTTAGTATTTTTTTTTTTTTTAATTCTAGAAAGAGAGATTTAGAGGTTTCAAGGAGCTTCAACCTTTGGGATTCATACATAGAAGAGAAAGGAGAGATTTCTTGTGAAATTTGTAAAGGTAAGTGATTGTGCAGCATATACATTGTTTTCCATTTTAAGTTCTTTGAATAAATGACAAAAACCTAAGACTTGTATTTTGGTTTTGTTCTAAGAGGTTTTACATGTTATGCTCACATTTTCTTATTGAGATTCATAGAAAATGAGTGATTTAAGGTCTTGCTATTTATCAAACACAAATAGATAAATTTATTATTGGTTTTTCAATTGATTTGAAGTTCTTCATAGAAAAAAATTTGCTAATTAATGAGCTGCTTTGGATTCAAGGTTGGTGTAAACCTAGATGTCATTGTTTTTTTGAATTTAATAGTAATTTTAATTATTGTTTTTATGCTTTCATTTAACTAAAGGTTTTTTTTTTTTTTTTTGTAAACAACATTTTGTTCTCAGTATCTTAGCATGATAAAAAGTATTCACATCTTTTCAAAGTTCATAGTTTAATTTTGTGTCCTTTGGAAAGGGGTCAAGCATATGTGAATCTGTTTATGATATCCAAGTGTACTTTTTTATATAAAACCATTGCTCCGAAGGATTTTGTATGTCAAGAGTGAATGAATTGTTTTGAATGAGATTAGTTTTGCTCTAAAAATATATGCATGTAACATAAGAAAGTTTTCATTAGGGATTTTAAATGTAACTAGGAATCCTAATGATAAAGTGAATATTTTAATAAGCGAAAAGTGTCCTCGCCATCATGGAAAATTTATGATGGTCTCCACTCACATGGGAATAAGGGAGAATAGTGACAAGTGTCGAGATCCCTCGCCACTAGGGGTTAGATAATGATATTTGCCAAGGTTTTTGGTCATGTCTTGACTCTTGCCAAACTGAATCAGCCAAGGTGAAATAGGATGACGAAAGGTAGCATTGCTCCTATTAAATTTGCAACCTGGTTCTAATAAATCAAACTTGAGATAAAAATGGAGTTAGGGGATTCACCTTCGGTTGTGTTTATGACTTTGCTTAGATAAATTTCAATAAATATAGTTAGATGATAATTGTTCCAAATTGGCTTTATATGAGGGTTTTTTTTTTAATTTTTTATAATTCTAGCTAGTTTTAATTATAAGATTAATATTTAACTATAAATTTATTCATTTTTATGACTTGGTTAAACGATATGGTTGTTACCTTTTTATTCACTTTTTTATGAGAGCATCTCATTGGGTCACGCCGGCAGGGGTTTGTCCTACACGCCATGTTCTTGTGAAAGGAAAAGGCATCACAAAGGACCACCAACAATTCAATACCATTTTGTCGGGGTGTGGTTACAAAAAATTAAAGACTGATAAGATACATGTTCCTTTCACTTTAATTCTCATCGAGGATCTGGACTCTTGAGAGCTATAGGGGTTGAATCCTTGACAGTGTTTTGTAGATATTTGTGAATTTGACTGCCTCTCCCACTAGTGTTCTGTGTGTAATTAAGATAGTCAATTAGGCTGGGCTGGCTCGATGCTCAAACTGTTCGGCCTGAAATTTGAGCGGGTTGGGCAGGCTTGAATTTACTCTAGGCCAAACTTGGGCGCATATGTTAAGCCCGAAGTATTATTAGGGCCAAGTTTGGGCAGATGATAAGATAATCCAAAGCCTGGTCTGGCTCGAACTTTACTAAAAATCTGGACCGTTGATTATATCTTAATTTACGGCCTAAAACTAACCTAACTAAAATCCTACCATTATAAATTTTATCTTTTTCTTTTTCTTTCTCTCTCTCTCTCTCTCTCTCTCTCTCTCTATACACGGGTTGATAGATTTCACTGTAAATGCTCTCCCCCTCCTCCACCTTCTTGAGGAGGCGATTTAACCGATTGATAATGGGTTCTTCCTTGACAGCCTTTTCCTTTCTTATGAGATCAAGGTGGAAAGTACCATCAAATGGTAGTCATGAATCCAGACCAAATCGTCTTCTAGGTTAACCACCTTGATTACCTTATGTGAGAACGTTTTATTCAGACATGTATGCTTCCCACAGAGAGATTGATTGTGAACAATTTCCTAGGTCAAAGAATCAATTTTAGGGTTTTCCAAATTTCAGCTTTTTTTCCTCCTCCTAGAGCTATATTGCCAGCCCCAAAGAAAAAAATATATATATATATATATATTTTGAGGTGGGGCCTACCTCTTAGGAACACCTAGGGGTTTATGATGCCCTAGGAGAATCTAACTTTTAAAAGGGGTATCCGTTAGAAGTGAGGAACTATTCTCGTGAAATTAGTTTTACACCTATATTCATGCCTAGTAGTGAGGCCCTCGGCATGGAACTTGAGATTTTGGAAGCTATTCTAAAGGGAGTTGTTGCATATAGGATCGTACAAGGGTGCTGGAGATTTGGAGAACCTTGGACCAAAGCCTGGGTATTTGGAGAGCTGTGAGCAATCTCATACAGTGACTTCAGAGACTGTATTCACGACTGACTTGGAGGAATATGTTTGGGGCTGCCTCAAATCAGAAAATTGATGTGGAAGAGATGCCTAGAGTGGATCGCACAAGGCTGTAGAACAACCGAGGAAATCCCTTTCGATCAAAGTTGGTGTTGGTGTTCAATCTCCCACAAACTCGTCAGAACCTATTTCATGCCTGGGAGAGGAAGTCTTCTTTAGAACTTGATTCAAAACCAAATTTGAAGCTGCCTCTCACTCCTAAGGTGGTCATCCAAGGCTAGGAATGCTTTGGGAGTGTTGAAACGAACAAAACTTTGAAACCTAGGTGATGGTAGTTAATCTTCTATTAGAACTTCAATTTTCAGCAAAGATAAACATGCAAAATAATTAAAATATGAAGAAGAAGAATAAAGAATAAGACCTTTAACCCAAGGGGAGGGAGTGGCCTCCACTACCAACATTAAACTAGGTGAAGACCTAGATCTATTCCAGGGTTTTAAGGTTCTTTAACTACAACCAAGTAGCAAGGAAGAAGAAGAAGACCATCACAAGCCAAAATGTGATAAACTTTTCAATATTATTGCCTCCCCTATTTGACTGGTCGTGGGCTCCATAAATAGAGTCCCATGGCTAGGGTTGTTTACATCAAATAGAAATAACCAAAAAACACCCTAATAGATATTACCCTTATGACAAAAATATCCCCTACTACAAATAATAATAAAAATATCCCTAAATAACACCTAAAGACCAAAACACCCTCACAATTTTATGCCCTCGCCCTCATGACAAGAGACATAAATAATAAAGAAATAAATATAAACAACTAAACTAAAGCCTAAAACTCCTAGCATAGGTCAAAGTCCATCTCTCGGCCATGATGTCGTCATCACTCAAGACCATACAACACTTATACTGTGTCTCAGTTGTAGATAAGTAAACCTTGCTTTACCCACTCGTTAAATACTTAGGCAAGAAGAAAGCACAAGAGAGCAAGTGAAATAATTGGACTTGTATTGCACTCAATACTTAAATATTATAAATGTCTAAAGTGATTTGTAATGGGGAACCTACCCTTTATATAAGGCTCCCTAGGTACAATGTACGGGTTAGATCAAATCATTTGTCACCCCCCATTAAACAGTTTAGAAAACTTCTAGGGTTTTTAGATTACACCACCACCTCCACTTTAAGAATTCTCCCAAGGATTTCATTCCTTGCCTTCTCCTAATCTCTAGAAATCCCTATGCTTTGTAGGATTGTAGTGGGTTTTACTACCCCATTATAATTAACATACAATAATTCTTATTTACAAACTCTTACTCTTATGTACATATACACATAAGAGTTGGTGAGAACTGACAGCCTCTAGTTGACATACAGGGAGAAAATTGTCCCTGGAGAAGAGTTTGAATTTGTTTCAAGGCCTTCCTAAACAAACATCCTGCTACAAGTGACTCCACACAACTTATAACCTACATCTAAAGTGAAGAAATTGAAACCTATTAATTGTTGTTTCAGGTACTGAAAACATTTCAATTTAATAACAATAATACATGTTGCTAATTAAGAAATAAAAATCCCTCAATTTCCCCTAACCCTTCACTTCCTTATTCTTTTCTTTTTAATGTATTTTTTAGTGCTTATTAACTTTTGTGGAAACTCTATAGTGAATCCATACATAGATTCATAATATAGATAATCCAAAGATAGATTGATAGATACAGAAAGCTCATTAATGGATTCTATAAAGATAACTATTGGTCCAGCAAAAATAACCTTGATATTTGATGTGATGAAATGCGGGCCTAAACCATTCACGATCTATGCAATAAACAATAACATAGTAAAAAGAATCAACAATCACACAAACAACAAAGATTTTACATGGTTCAGCCAAGATTCCTATGTCCATAGGTGTGGTATATTCTTCACTATAAACTAAAGAAATATGAGTTGCAATACAAGTACTCTCCCTCTCCTTGATTCAAACCAAAGCTCAAAGAAAACCAAGAACCCATTACACTCGCAAGTTTCTTAAAACCTTAAAGAACACCCTCCACACCTTTTCTCACAACCCATAGAAGACCTTGTATTCTTACCTTAAAGCAAACCTCAAGGAGAAAAACCTTAGATAAAAAAAGTTAAAAGAAGCAACTTACATTTTTCTCTTATGAATACTCTTTTATATGGAGAATTATCTCACGTACAACATCTCATTCTTTATAAAGAAAATGACAACTAAATATAAACCCCTTCTAAATGGAGTTTAAACTTATCCATTGGATTGCAACCAATCCAACTTCTCTAATAAATCTGGTGTCGAATCCTCTTTCGTAAAGTTAAATAAAACGTTGTCAACAAAATAGACAAATTATTCTAATAGCTCTCAACTATGTCTTGCTAATCATCATCCTCCATCTCTTAGAACTTGTCTTTATTTCCCTGTAATTTATACAAGTCATGTTGTACTAACAAATCATTCACCTTTCTTTATTACCAAAGAGTGAAACTATCAATTTTATTAAAATTCTCAAAAGATAATTGACCAATGAAAGATTTTATTGTTATCATGAATCAATCCATAAATTTTAGAAAGTAACCCTTTGAATAAAAAATAATTTTACCTCTTTATTCGTCTTCCTTCCAAACATGAACTAGAAACCTTGATACCAATTGTACGTTGGTGTAGTAAAAAGAACTAATATTCCATGTGATGAGATATGGGCCTAAACTAGTTATGCGATAAACAATAACATAACATAAAATAAATCAACCTTCAGACACAAGATGAGAATTTTTATGTGGTTCTATCAAGATGTCTATGTCCACGGGTACTATCTTCTTCACTATAAAGTAGAAAATATAAGTTACAATAGGACTCCCTTTTCTCAGCTTAAACCTGAGCCCCAAAAACATCCAAGAACCCATTACAGCGATAAATCTCTCTAAATCTTGAAGAACGACTTGCTTATTACCTTCTCTCACAAACTAGCAAAGACCCTATTTTTTCACCTTAAAGAAAACCATACCCCAAAGAAAAACCCTTAGTGAGGAAAAGTTAAAAGAAGCAACCCACCTTTTTCTCTTCAAGAAACTCTCTTATATGGAGAATTATCTCACATACATCATCTCTTTCTTCAACAAGAAAAATGATACCTAATTAGAAACCACTTCTAATTAGAATTTAATCTCATCCATTGATTTCACACCAATCCAGTGGCTAATAAACATGGCAAACCCAACAACAACCATAACCAAAACTAGGTATTTTTGCTAAAGCAAATTGATGACTCTCAAAATTAACCTGTTGTCTAGGCCAACTTGCATATGAGAATCAAGAGCTTCCTTTATTGTGTTCATTGCTTCCTTGTTTGCTTTACTAAATACTAAGAGGTCATCATTAAACATTAAGTAAGAAATTGATGGAGCATGCCTACTAATTTTGATAACTTGATGTAAATTCTGCCTCTCCATGTCATATAGAATTCTTGATAGGACTTCTAAGTGCAGGATGAACGGGTAAGGGGATAGTGGGCAGCCTTGCTTAATCCCTCTTGAAGCTGTAAAGAATCCTTATGTGACTCACTTTGATGGGGACCATGGACAAGAATTAAAAATACCCGGGCTCATATCATCTTTTGGACCAGTCCAAAAAAACCAATTTTTTATAATCAAATTCCACAATAAGTTGAAAGGTTGGAACTTTAAACTACTATCTTGCTCTGGCAGATTAGTGCTCATTAAATTTGTTTTTTTTTCTTCAATTCCAATGTACTTCATGTTAGCCAGTTTGATTCCAAGATTCATTTGCAACCAGCTTAACAAGTTTCAACAAGATTTCTGGTGGGGCTATATGGACAGAGGACAACATATTTACGTCTAAGCATGGAAAGAATTTCATAAATAGAAAGGAAGTGGAGGACTTGGCATTCAAGATCTTGAATTAGTAGATAAATTGTTGTTGCTAAGTTAGGTTGGAGATTTGTGCAAAGTCTTGCTTCTCTCTGGATTCGCCTGCTAAGAGCTAAGTACCCCAAGAATCAATAGTTTTGGACATGAAAATGCTTGAAATCATCTTCCAAAACTTGGGCAGATATTATGAGGTGAAAAGATGTTTTGCAGTTAGAAGCATGTTGGACAATAGGCAATGGCATGCCAATAGACATCTAACATAACCCATGGATCCCATCAAAATCGGTTTAAAAGATTATTCAAGATTCGGAAGGAGCTTTCATCAAATCCAAATGGTGGCATTCACAAAGACATGGAAGAGCCTATGGAAGCTACAAAAATTACAACCAAGAGTAGTTATGTTTATTTGGCGGTGCCTTCATACTGCACTACCTCTGCATGGTACCATGTCAAAGAATTTCCACAACATAGATACATTATGTCCAATATGTTGCACGGAAATAGAGAATATTCAACACTTATTCTTTGAATGTAACCTTGCTCAAGTTGGGTAGTTATGTGGTTTGGTTCACCTCTAGGAACATGAAGTCCCTAAGAGATTGGGTTGATGATTGGTTTCATAATTCAATAAATCAATCTGCATTCAAGTTATGCACTTTCTTGATGTGGTCCATTTGAAAAGCCTAAAACAAATTGGTATTTGAAAAATGAGCAATTTCTGTAGAGCCAATCATAAAAACTGTAGGCATTCTTTTACATGACTATGATAGAACTGGATCCATAGAGAATTCTGTACCTGATCAAGCCTCAAATAAGCTTTGCAAAGGAGTCCTCCCTAGCATTGGATCTCCCACCCATCAGAACAATAAAGATAAATGTTGATGGTGCTGCAGGTTCCTACAATGATGTGGCAGTTGTTATTAGGGATCATACAGTTTATTTCAAAAGTGGTTAATCAAAGAACCTTCAAATGTGTTCAGCTGAAGAAGCAGAAGCCTAGGCTTTCTACATCGGTTTAAATCTTGCCCGACCATTCTTGATTACACAGCCTGTCATATTAGAAAGAGATTGTCTTCTTATTGTCAAGCTGATAAATGATGATCATAGTCCAGTCCCGAAGGCCTATAAAAAGGTTGCCCATTCATTCACATCCATTGAAACAAGGAAGCACATCACTGGAGCTTGGAGTATTCAAAATCTTCCTCAAAGTTTATCCTCCATTATGTCAATGGATATCTTGAGATTGTTTAACAATGAATAAAAATGAGCTTAGGCTCCTTACCCCCCCAAAAAAAAAAAAAGAACCGTAGCTTCAAGCTATTTCGCTTTGTTCCTACCCCATGAACCGATAATTGTTGGATTGATACCAACTACTTGGAGGAAAGAGGACAGAAAATCCAGCGATAAGTGTGCTCTTGATGCCAACAAGCATAGAAAAACAAAGTTAACTTATTGTGTAGATAATGGAGACTTCAAATTTCATTCTAAATGACTTGCAAATGCCAAGATATAAAGCTGTATTGATAGGATACATCTCAAAAACAAGATTACACTCATATTTACTCCTTTAGCTTTTATAAGTATCAAACCACTAGCCTATTAAATAAAAATACATGAATATACTAGAGACACTTTATATTCTCAATACAAATAATAAAAGAAAAGACTAAATGCATCAAGAACCAAGATGAATGTAGAAATCTAAGGTGAATGTAAAGGTCCAAGATGAATGTAGTCCAAGAGACTTTAGAACTCTAAGAAATTCAAAACCTATGAAAATCTTGTAAACCAATGAAACCTTTTAATCTTCCAAGGACTAGCTTAGAACTCCAACAACCCCTTAAGTGAGGCCCTCACCATGCCAAGCTTCTCCTTCATTCTGTAGGAAGTTTCAGTCTTCAACATCTTTGTGAAAATATTTGCAACTTATTCTTGAGTTTTGTAAAACTTTACATCATATCACCTTTTTTTATCAAGTCTCATATGAAGTGATACTTGATCTTGATGTGCTGGTTTTTGCTATAAAAAACAGGATTTTTGGTGAGAGCAATGGTTGAATTGTTATTACAAAATATCTTTGTACTTTCTTCTTCAGAATGTTAGAGTTCTTCAAGAACCCATCTTACCCAAGGAGCTTGACAAGATGCAATTTCCAATGAAATATATTTCACTATAGATATTGAGAGAGCCACAACCAATTGCTTCTTTGATGATTGTGAAATTGCGCCAAAACCAATGTTGAAGATATAACTAGAAGTGCGTTTGCAATCATATCAATACTTCCACTCAAATCACTATCACTATATTCAATCAAATTTGAATCTTCAACTTTTGTATAATGAATTCCATCATCGATAGCTCTATTTACATATCTTAAGATTCTTTTACCTACCTCTCGATGACTTTTGTTAGGAGATTCCATGAATCTACAAAGCATGCTTACTGAAACATGATATCTGGTCTTGTAGCCATTAAATACATAAGACTACCAACAAGACTCTAGTAAAGAGGTCCATTAACCCTTCTATAAGAATTGTTATTGTTTAGTTTCAAATCAACTTTCATTGGAGTGCTTATATGTTAACACTTTTCATTCTAAACCTTTTCAACAAATCTTTTGCATATTTCTTTTGAATGATAAAAATTTCATCTTCATTCTGCTTGACTTCAATGCCAAGAAAGAAATGAATAAGACCCATGTCAGTTATTTCAAATTCTTGCATCATAGCTTCCTTGAATTCTCCACACAAATTCAAGCTATTCCCAGTGAAAATTAAACCATCAACATATATACAAATAACCAAAAACTCACATTGAGTTTCTTTTTTGATGTAAAGAGTATGTTCAAACGAACACCTTTTAAAGCCATTCTTCAAAAAATACCCATCAATGCGACTATACCAAGCCCTTGGTGATTGCTTCAGGCCATACAATGCTTTCTTCAAATGACACACTTTATGCTATTCACATTTCTTTACATAATCGGGAGCTTAATCAACATAAACTTCTTCAAGATTCTCATTTAAGAATATCGATTTAACATCCATTTGGCAAACCTTCCAACTTCTTTGCACTTCCAAAGCTAAAATCATCTGGATAGTTTCAAGATAAGCTATGAAAGAAAATACTTATTGGTAATTGATGTCATACATTTGCTTGTAGCTTTTCACCACTAGGTGAGTTTTGTACTTGTCAACTTCTCCTTTTGAATTTAGCTTTGTCTTGTACACCCATTTCACTTCAATTGTTGCTTTCCCATTTGGAAGCTCCTATGTATTTCTTTCAATTGAATCAATTTCTTGAACCATTGTTTATTTTCATGTCACTTTTTCAGATGCCTCCTTAAGGCTAATTACATCGGTATCGGCAAACAAAGAAAAGTTGATTAAATCATCATTCAAGACCCTTCATTAAGCTTTATAGATTTTTCTTATATTTTTTGTTATGTGAGGAGGGGAACCATAATTTCTTGAAGTTGATGAAGATGAAGATGGAGAAGAAAATGAAGAGGAAGGTAGAGTCTTATCATCTTCATTTCCTTCAATTTTACCATTTTGAGAACCCTTGTTTTCTTCCACATCTACACAAACTAATTTTTATATTTTTTATGTATATCCCAATCCCAAGATTCTTCTTCATTGAATTTTAAATACATACTATTGATAAATTTCTTGGTAATGGATTCAACAATTTGTATGTTTTTGAACTTTCACTATATCTAACAATGATGCATTTTTTAGATTTGTTATCTAACTTAGTCTTTCTTTCGTCCGACACATGAGAATATGCAATTCTTCAAAAAATTCTTAAGTGTCCAACACATGATTTTTGACAACTTGAAGCTTCTTGAGGAGTCATGTCTTGAACACTTTTTGAAGAAGTACGATTTAAAAAATAGATGACACATGTTATGGCTTCCACTCAAAATACATTAGGCATTCTCTTTGGTTTCAACATACTTTTAACAAATTCTATGATTATTCTATTCTTCTTTTTGGCATTCCCATTTTGTTGAGGAGTGTACCAACTGGTGAATTGAGGTTGGATGCCATTTAAAAAAAAATCAAACTCATGAGACATATAATCACCACCTCGAACAGAACACAAAGTTTTTACCATGAAACACTTTACTTCTCAATCAAGGCCTTGAAAACTTTGAAACATCCAAACACTTTTGATTTTTGTTTAAGAAAATAAATCCATGTCTTCTTACTATAATCATCAATGAAGATATAAAAATAACGATTACCTCCAATCAAAGTCGTATGCATGAGCCCACATAGATCTAAATGTATGAGTTCAAGTGGCTATGATGCTCTCAAAGCTTTTCTAATGAGAAATGAATCTCTATGAAGCTTTTAATTGCACATCCTTCACAAACTTGATCATAAAGGTTGATGTTGGGCATGTTTTTGACAATATTCTTATTCCCTAATAGGAATAGAATCTTGAAACTCAAGTGCCAAAATGGAGATAACATAGCCATGAATTATCTTTGATAATGTTGTTGAATCAAGGATGAACTTAAGTTGAAAATTTTAAAGGAAACATTTTGTTTTGAGTCATTCTGACCTTGGTTATGAGATAATTGTTCTTATATATATTTGATCTCATATGCACCTTTCTTAAAATAGACATTCTGTCATTTTAAAAGAAGTTGTCAAATACTCAAGAGATTGTACTTGAGTATGGGAACATAAAAGCCATTGGAGATGCGCTTAATCCCATTTTTTAATTTGACACGAATATCATTGCATCCCTTCACCAAAAAGCCTCTTATCATCACCCATTCTAACTTTACTTTGGATTGATTCATCCAAATTCACTCACAAACACGCCTTTATTTTCCATCATGTGGTTACTACAACTATTATCAAGATACCAAGCTTCATCAAAAGGAACTTCTTGCACATTGAAAAAAAGAAATAAAGTGTCTTCTTCCTTAGTTTGGTCTTTCTTATGCAAGAAAGTTGATTCCTTCTTATTTTCCTCTGCCAATCATTTCTTGCAAAACTTTATGGTATGTCCAAACTTTTGGCAATGATAACCTTGGACTTGGGATAACGGTCGTCATCTCCCTCTTCCACGATTAAAAGAATAAGAAGAAAAATCATTTTCAAGTTTTCAAGTTTTTGATTTCTTCCTCTATTGCTCCTTCCTCTTCCACGGTGAAAACCTCGTCCTCTTCTTCCTCTAGAACCTCCCCTAAAGGAGTGTTAAGTTTGAAAAGCTTACTCTAGAGAAGAAAAATCATATTATTTCATACATAGTTCATGGGATTAAACTGATCCCAACAAACTCTCCACCGATAAAGTGGACAAGTCTTTTGATTCTTCTATTACAACAACAACAATAGACTCAAATTTTTGGGTCTAGCTTGGTAGGGCTTTCTCAACAATCTTCTGATCTTCAACCTTTCAACATTTACTTTTTAATTGATTAAAAAGAAAAACAACTCAATTAAAGTATTCTTCAACGGTTCTCCCTTGTATGATGCATAGAGTGTGTCCCATGCTTGCTTCCTTGATGTCACCGATAAGATTATTTTAAAGATGACTTCATCCACCGCTTGGTAAATGAAAAACAATGCCTTCTTGTCCTTCTTGCGATTTTATTTTAACTCATTGAGTTGTTGAGTGAGAGTTGATTGATCTGCCGGCTTTACTAATCCATTTTGTACAATATCCCATAAATCATATGACCCATATAGAACATTCATTTGTATGTTCCATTGACTACAGTTTTTTCCCATTGAAATGAGGAAATTGAGGATGCAACATGTTGTTGAAAGCCATGATTCTCCTTTAACAAGGTTCTGATACCATTTCGTTGGATTGATACCAACTACTTGGAGGAAAGATGAAAAAAAATCAAGAGATAGGTGTGCTCTTGATGCCAACAAATATAGAAAAACAAAGCTAACTTGTTGTGTAGTTAATGGAGACTTCAAATTTCATTCTAAATGACTAGCAAATGCCAAGATACAGGGCTGTATTTATAGGCTACATCTCAAAAATGAGATTACACTAATATTTACTCTTTTAGCTTTTCAAAGTATCAAACCACTAACCTATTAAATAAAAATACATGAATATACTAGAAACACTTTATATTTTCAATACAAATAATAAAAGAAAAGACTAAACGCAACAAGAACCAAGATGAATGTAGAAGTCTAAGGTGAATTTAAAAGTCCAAGATGAATGTAGTCCAAGAAACTTTGGAACTTCAAAAAATTCTAAAACCCAATGAAAATCCTATATACCAAGGAAGCCTTTTAATCTTCCAGGGATTAGCTTAGAACTCCAACAACGATGCTCTTCAAGCTACTTATCCAAATTCCTTCTTCCATTCGATCTAGTAGATCTCTATCTTCTTTGTGCCGAAACTTTATTTGAATCAATGCTCTTCATGTAATAGATCTTTGAATTCTTTTTTTTTCCAATGTGACACATGGTAGCACATGATTTTAGGGTGGATATTTTTCAGAGAAAAATCAAGACAAAAGTAGTCACTAATAAGGTTAATATGATTTCTATTTTATTTAGAAATATTTTCTTTTGTTAAGTTTTTGGGTTTTATTAGGAACATTTTTATTTTTTTAGTGTTGGTTTTTAGTAGGAGAGAGTTTTTAGAAGATTAAGATTTTATTTGGTTTCAAAAAGGGAAATTCACACAAATTCATAATTTGAAAGGTTTTGCACAGTATTGCTTTTAGATAACATAACTTTTTGCACAGATGTCCAATTAACGCGATTCTTAATGTGTTGGAAAGCAGACTTCAATTACTACAATTGTTATTTAACACTAAAATGTCAAATTAAATCCTTTTCAAGGAGAAAATCGCTCCCAAAGATGTTGCACGAGATTTAAATATTTTTACACGCATTTTGGACACATTTCTTTAGACTTATTTAGTGTTTTTCTATTTTTGTTGGTCTTTGTGTTATAAATAAACAACAATGTAATAAGGCACTATTACGCTTAGAATAATGATCCAACTTAATGAACCAAAAATCTAAGGTAGCTTTACTTACAAGTATACAAGTGTTGTAGGACTGAACAAGGTCGAATCCACAGAGATTGACTTGTGCAATAAAAACAAAGATTACAATAGAAGAGAAATAGAAAAGAAAAGAAATAAAAGAGATCAATGTTTCCACAC